>JBBBDQ010001455.1:0-177441 GCA_037127315.1 Ascarosepion bandense | reverse complement strand
AGTAAACGGTGAGGATAATGCAACAAGATTAACTTAATATAAAATATTAAGTGTTAAATTTATATAGAGAGCTCAATGGATGTTATCCAGAGCAATATGATATTTATAAAGGAAAATTCAGCACATCATTTAAATTGGTTATAAATTATAATTAATTTCAATGAGCTTAATTTCATTAAACCACACAATATTCCTTCCATTTGATACAAAAATACAATGGGTTCACATGCCAATCTAAGTACACAATAACTTTATATTATTGGTGTAGGAAATTAAAAAAAACTCCTATCATGAACTACGTAATTGTAAATGATTTCACTATAATGACTTCGACATAAATATTTCACGTGTAATGGGGTGCCTAAATGTAAGATGAGATATGTTTCTCATACACATATGGGTGCACCTAATTTTGTGCATGCTTCTATAGAATTTTGTGCATGTTTATATATATTATCGTATGTATTATTGTGTGTATAAGGGGGAACCTAAGTATAAGTGTATTTCATATACAAGAATGGACCTAATTATGTATACGTTTTTCCATCATGTGAGAACACTTGATTATATGTGGGTCATGTTAATCTTTGATGCATTCAATTGTGCATTCTTGAACTGATTATACCTTCATGTACTGATCATTCTACCCATATGTGTACAGGTGAGTATCAATAATCTGAATGAGGTATGCCGGTATATATGGATATACATATATGTGTAATGTTTGTTATGACGCATGCAAAGAAAATATACCACCTCGTTTGGGAGTTAAGTGTACACAGGCGTACAAGGTCTTTATGTATAGGGGTATATAAAAAGTGCTCTTATACTTATATATATATATATATATATATATATATATATATATATATATAAGTCTGACGAGCCGTTGTGCGAAACCGCGGTCGGTCTTGGCGATCTTGCTATTTTGTTAGTATATATATATATATATATATATATATATGTGTGTGTGTGTGTGTGTGTGTGTGTCTGTGTGTGTGTGTGTGTATATGTGGATGTGTATGCATGTATGCGTGAATCCGCTCCTCATATAATTGCGAGTGTGCAAAAGAGATAAATATATGTATGAAGAACAAATTTGTGAGCATATATACGTATGGATGTGAGGATGTATGTAAGTATGAAAATATATGCGTATCTTGGGAGTATGTGTAAGAATTACAAGCATATATATGTGTATATAACACTATTTATAGGCGCAGAAATCCCGTCTTTATGAAATGTATTTTTGTGAGTATACGAGCGCAAAATCCGTATGTAGACATGAAAAAGTGTAGGTCGGTAAGCATAAGCATAAACACAGTCACATTTGGATGTGTATGTGGGAATGTACGCCTATGTGTATATGGATATAAGTTAGTGTACAGGGGTGGGTTAATTTATGGGGTTACACATACACACGTATCTCTGGAATTTAGAAGTTTCTTTAGCGGACAACATCTTCACGACTGGTCTGAATACCCCCAGCTGATCTGACGCCAATGTCTAAGTCCTGACTCTCTTTTCCTTTTTCTCTTTTTCTTTCTTTTTCTTTTTCTTTTTTCTTTTTCTTTTTTTATCTTTCTCTTCAGTTAAAGAAAATGCTTATTTCAGCAAAAATTTTTGTATGTAAAACATTTATATATATATATAGTCATCCGCAGACAGATCTGTTTCGCTGCATCACAGCTCATCAGTACGGTTAGACATTTGATTGCTTTTACTCAGGATTGAAACCCAACCGAATTGGTGTCAGTCGACGATTCTACCTCTGAGCTTTGGGCGCTCGGTAGAAGGAGGCAGACTTTTTAGTGTGTATATTATCATTATACACGCCAAAGAGCTGAGAGTGTTCCAATTGATTGCTCAAACACACACACACACACACACACACACACACACACACACACACACACACACACACACACACACACATATAACAAACATAAAATAGATATGTTTCGTAAAGTGTTGTTCGTTGATTAGTGGCTATTAAATTAATCTCTCAGGCCATTGATACTATGTAGAAGAAAATCTTTAATGACTTTGCAAGGTTAATAAATACCATGAATGACATTGACGAGTGAACCATATATACATTGTCTGTAGTTAATATATGGATACAATATACGATATAAACAAATGATATTCATTTATAAAAAAAATAAACTTGTATAGAAACTTGTTTGTCTATTAATTCTAATAACAGCAAAAGTTCTTAAGAAACAAAGAGATTGAAGATGGTAAAAAATACGAGCCAACGAACAACAATTAACAAAATTGTAATGTTAATAGACGCCATTTCAGAACTCCTCTCGAAAGTTCAAGGCACTGGAAATGTTTCAGATCGACTAAGGTATAGTCTCTTTCAAACGCTGTAGCATAGTATGGTATAGAAACTGATTAGGATAGCAAAATCTAACCAAATAATTCTGCAAGATAATTGTCGTCTGTACTTTTCACAGACTTGCGTGCGATGAAGAATTTTACTGATGAAATAGTGTCTGAACTCATTTTTAAATGACTATTCATAACAACAAGCAATTTCTTTCAGTTCAAAAATAGTATACAGTCGAATCAAGTAAGGGACGAGTACTGTTGTAAGTCATGTGACAAATGTTTTTGCTCTTATGCGTATGGGCAATAGTAGACTTGACTTAAATATGGTCACAGGAAGTGTAAGCGATTGGACGGATGTTTATTTATTATTTTATTTATTATGTGGGCCTGTTTTGAGAAGATTGACGTCAACCATTTTGAATAAAGAGAAAAGAAAAAAACAGGAAAATAATTCATTAAAAGAATTGGTTACTATAGTAGCTGAAATTGATTTTTTCTCTTATTGTCCTTTTCTTTTCTTTTCCAATTAATCAAATTTTATTCCCAGATATTAAGAGAGAAATAACTCTGGAAAATGCGTTCGAACTAAAGATCTAACCGGTAATTATTTTTGGGAGGAATTATTGTAGCTGAATTCGATTAAAGACAAGGAAACATGGAAGAGGAGATAACATAGGCAAATATGGTGAAAAAAGAGCTAGACGTTAGTAAAAAAATAAATATTTTTCTTCAAATAATATTCATGAGAGCAATAGTCTGAAAAATTCTATGAATAATAATTTCCCCAAATTTTAACGTCATTTGCGGGCATCGTAGATTTTACAATTACTGACTGATTTTGTGTATGATCAGAACACCTAAAATGTCCAGTTTCTTCCACAATCAATATTCAAAATAGTTTTACATACATTTAAATATGACTTATGAAGTCTGAAGCCTTTGATAATAAACCTAACATACGACCAATCGTCTTTGATAGCTTGAAAGCTTTTGACAAGGTGTGACATACGAGGTTGTTACACAAACTCTTCAACTATGGCATTTCTGAAAGATTTTTTAATTATCAAGTCCTTCTTATCGGTTAGGTCATTGTTAGTAGCAAACTCTTTAGAATATTCCAAGGCTCTGGCCTATCATTTTTCTGCTTTATATTAAGGATTTTCCTAAGTGCCTTCCCGGATCATTAATAAATATATATACAAATTATAACACAGATGACAGAGCCTGGCAACTGATCACTCCTCAGGTCTTTTTTGTACACTTCGATGACTGAGAAAAAGTCTTGTAATATTCAATACTTCCTCAACCAATCATATAAGGTTTCATTATCAAAGTTTCCTCCAACCATGAATGGTTATACATTCAATGAAAATTCCTTCTTGCAATGTCTATTTGGAACTCAAGCATATTCCAGACCACAAGTGAAAATCGTATATACGATCCATCGCTAAAGATACTGGGTAATTGACCCGTTTCTCTTATCTCCCAATTCTCTCAATAAAAGTACCTGCTCTATCTTTACAAAAGTATATTATAAAAAAATCGTATTATTGTTACATATTCCCAATCCTCCCTTTACAGACTTGGTAGAGTTCAGAGTTCAAAAACATTTGCGCGGTCTTGTTTCCACCTTTAAGACAGACGAAACGTCGCTAACCTCTTGCCACCATATCGTTATTTTCATGGACATATGCTTGAATGAAGTACGTTCCTTGGTTCCGTCAATTTAGATCATTACAGCTAAGACACTTCGTGCCACGTTCACATCACTCATTTCATATTCCATTGGCAAGGAGAAAGTTTCATCCAGACAGCATCATCTCCAGAAATATTGCACCATGAAACTGACCCCCGAGATCTAACCCTAACCCTAACCCTGACCCCCGAGATCAATATGGATCTATCTTAACTTTTTCAAGTCCAGTATCAACCGTTATCTATTCTACACAACCTCAAAATATACATCCCTTGCTCTTTGTATGTTTTTACAACTTCATTTAGTAAACAATTAACTTGAGTGGCTCTTGGGCCTTGTATTGTGTAAACAACAGTGAAAATAAAATTTAAAACGGTTGATAGTTGAGTGTTAAAAGTTATTCAGTCTCTTAATGAATCCTTCTGTCTGTTGATTATTCTGACACTCGTAGATCCATTTATAAACACTGTAAGATGTCTAGTTGATTTATTTAAACTTGCAGCATTGACTTGGTAAAATCCTACTCTTACAATTTCGTGTATAAAAGAATTTATTTAACTTCTACATATATGGATTTTTTAAAATATTAATCCTGTTTTTGTTTGTATCTTCGAACATTTCAGAGAAAATATGGTTAAGTTAGTAAAAGAACTTGAGATCCACTGGTAATGGATTTCCCGTCGTTATTTAATGGTAGTAATGATGGTATTAGTTGTTTCCCTACAAGAAAAAATCGGCATTGATTGAATGAATGGTTAGCCTTACTTCAGGTTGAAATTTATACAATCTTTCTCTTAAGAGTTTTTCTCAAGCTTACTGTTATTTCTATTTCTTTTACTGACGGGAGTTTTCTCTATAATCTTTTGTTTAAAGTAGTGTAGGAAATGAAAATCTTGATTTTTTTCTCATTATTTTTGCTACTCAATTTAGTTGTTGTCACTGTTAGAAGTTTTCAAGTGATGGTGTTTTTAATTGCTCTTTGTGATCTTGTAGCATCAATCTATAAAATATTTTGAGGAATTGTCTTCTTTAAGAGTCAAAGCCGTTTTAATCATTGATATTAGAAAATAGTTGTAAATTGCAGATAGTTTAGATATTTCTTAACGTGTTACATAAGTATCCATGTGAGAATCTAGATCTGATGAAATTTTGTGAAAGTTATATTTCTAAGAACATTTCCAGAAAAAAATTCGGGAACATCTTTTCATCGATCAGTGAATGGTTTTGGTCCGATCGCCGATGTTGGAAGGTCACTAGTTTGATTTTTGAGGCATTAAATATGACCAGCCAGTTTTCTCCTCAGCTGCCAAGCTCTAGTTATGGAAGGTTTTGAAACGGCAGCCATATACCCTAGTATCACCAGCATAAATATTCACAAATGATCGGAGTATACTCTTAGGCAGATCATATATGTAAAATCGGATAAGGGTTAGAGCAAGAAGCAAACCTTGGGTTACACATGCGTTGATTGCTTTGGACTCTTACTTGAAAATGAATCTAAAGAAAATGCCAGAAATAGAACAGAACTGCTTAAAAAGCAATATTAAAAAAACTAAAGCACAACGAATGAAATTTTATTTTTACTCGAATTCAGTTTCACTTCTATTGCTTTTTATTGCAATTGTGAAACCGTTATTAGTATGCAGTTTGAATTGAAAGTTTATTGCTTATTTCTGACTTATACTGATTGCGCTTACTAAATGATGGTTTAGGACTAATAATAAAACAGTATAAATACCATGAAACATATATTAGTCGTAATAATGAACGGCAGGAATAGTCTTTGAGTTCTTATTTCTACATTTTATGCATTCTTTATAACTGAAAATATTTTCCTGACATAGTTTCTTCCCTTCCAAATATTTAATACAGATTGTATCTATCTACACTTAAATGTACAAGAGGCCATCTTCTTATGGACAGAAAGTCATGAAGATTTCTTTTTCATTGCATGCAACAAATGCAAAATTAATGGCAGCTCATATTCTGTCAAATAAGTTTAAGATACATTTCATGTAGATATCTACACTAAGAAATAAACTGATAAAAAGGGAAGAAATAAAATAATTATTAAGTTTTAATAGATGACACTAAAACTGCTCAAGACAGAACAAGATGGTTGCCGTATACCGAATATCAAATTCTTTATTAAACAAGAAGGACGTTTTTCGTTTTTTCTTCATTTCGCAGATCCTATTCTGATATATATTAAATTTTAATTGTTAGAAATGTTTAAAGAAATTTTCTCTGCATCGAGAAGCAAGACTATTGTGGTTTCCAGATCACAGCTCTTAATAAGAAAAACTGAGAAAAATATGAAACGGTAATTTTCACTTTAGCAATAAAATTTCGTAATTTTTTGTTTTACGAATAAAATTGAGGTGCTGATGCATGCATTGCCATAGTCATTGCTGATTTGAAAAATATGTCACTGCTATAAGACCATGTTATATACTTTGTTTGTTTAAGAGATAAAATTGAATATAAGAAGGTATATGTATTAAAAAGGTGTAACTGCAACATGTTCAAGAAGCGTCGTCAATACAGAAAATAAAGACAAGTTATCATGCTTATATGAAAAGAGTAGGCTACATCTCTTGCGTATAGCTACAGAAAGCTTTACATAATGGAAACAGTTTGGTGCTAGTCATTTACTTATATACATTCAAAGTATGCTATCCTCATAAAATTTATATCCGTGCTCACAATACATGACATACTCACTTCCGCCTCATCTATAGGATGTTGCAAAAATATATAAAGATTTCAGTTGTCGAGTATTATTTTGTATACTCTAGTATATCAAATATGGCAAAAGGTCTTTATTTCATGTAAATATGAGCAAAAATGATAACGATTCTCCCACTCCCTGTCCCACCTCGTGTTTCCTTTTATTCACAATTTCTTTCTTTTACTTTCTCTTTTGACTTTCACTCACAAGCGTATTTTTCTTCAGTTTCTTACTCTGTTATTCAATTCCCCGCAAGTATTTGTCTCACATTTTCATTGGAGTTTTCATGTCAATCTTTTTTCCTTTTCTCTTTTATTGTTCTTCCCTCTATTTATCTCACGTTCTTTGGTTAAACCTGAAAAACTGTTTATCGTTAACCAGTCTGTTATAGTCATGTAAACAGTAACGCCTTTATCCTTTGCTAGCATTCGTTTGACTAAATGTGTTCAGGTGGTGTGAAATTAAAGTTCGTCTCTTAATCTACGCTCAACGAACACAGATGGTCGTTTATTCATACTTGGAGTTTTCCAATTTTTTGCTAAACAATGGCGGCCATTTTGTTTCATTAACAAAAAAAGTAGACTTGCTGTAGGCATTTTATGCTCTAGCTATTTGATTCTTTTAAAAATCTTTTTATTATAAAACGTGTGTGTCCGTTCACGCGTTTGCATATGCATATGTATGAATCTTCAACAATAAATTTTATGTACATATTTTTCTAATTTGTCTTTGTGTGATCTTGGCTAAATCAGTATCATGTTAGCCACGAGTTTGGACAGTCTGTATGTCTCTTGCACTGATATCAAATGAATTTTTCATGCTTATGTCTGTCATTAAAATCTTTCAATTATTTATGATATAAACGTTTCTACTTTAATAACTCATTTCGCAAGATGCCTTAAGCTTGGATATGAAAGGATAAAAATTTAACAATCTACAGGCCATTGATAGACTGAATATTGCATTCAACCATGAAAAACAGTCGCAACTCTGTGTTAATCCTAGTATCCACTTTTATATTTACACATGCGTTATCCGTCATATTGAATACGTTTACCCATAAATATAGGATACTTCAAAACAATATATCCTGTCTGTCTGTCTTTCTCTCTCTCTCTCTCTCTCTCTCTCTCTATATATATATATATATATATATATAGAGAGAGAGAGAGAGAGAGACAGAGAGAGAGAGAGAGTGAGAAAGAGAGATCTGTACACCAAAGTATGACATGTTTTAAGTCGACGAAAATTTAATTCAAAGTTATTTTTACAGTTTTTCTTGCGATTTTCTTTGCAGATGTCTAAAGTTGCTTGTTTAACAATTTTAATCCACTAATTGAGCAAAACACGTCAAAGAAAAACTTTAATGATCAAGTGGACTACATAAATGGAAAATCCGAGGAAACAAAAAACTTGTTCCATGCGTTTTAGAGCATTAATTTCAATTCATCAAACTAATTAAACAAATTAATATTCTCAATATTGATCTAATGAATCATTCAAAAATATTTCCCTTCAATTTCTTTTATTTAGAAATTATCGTATTTTTTCGATTTAAAAATAGATTCTTTTCCCTAATCCATGTTACAAAAATTTTATTCTGTTAAGTTTTATTTTCTTTTTTTTATATGAATTCAAGTTTATTTTTTAAACTAATAAATAAAAATAATTAAATATTTTCAGCGCATGTGAAGAATATCGTTGACAGATTAGATGTACCAATTAGAGGGATTGTTGATTAATAGATTTGTGTTCTTTACGACTTATTAAGCCTTTGTACGTTATTTAGAAGTGAAATCTATTTCGGGTTGTGAGTAATTGTTTACAGTACCCAGGTGTAGCAATGAAGGCGCAAGAAACTCTATCAAATATGCAGTTGTACGAAATGAGTCGGTTGGACTTCGCTTGTAATTTTTAGTCATGGATGTGCGTACGTGTATATGTCCGTATACAAGATTATGTTTACCCTTTATGCACACACACACACACACACACACACACACACACACACACACACACACACACACACACGCAACTCATCACTTAATAAGTCCCGTACCTGACATATAGATGGCAACACTAATAAAAAATCCATAGAACTTTTATAAAGTACTATCCTTTAAATGACACGCGACAAAATTTGGGCCAAATCGAATTATTAGTTTACAAATTACAGTTAAGTGAAACCTACTGTTGCAAATTTTCAAAACAATGAAAAAACCTTAATTTTGTGTGTGAATAAAGTATTGCTTTCTAATGGGTAAAAATACTGTTCAAGCAAAGCAATAGCTTGATAAGAGTTATTTTGGACTCTGCTCCATCGGAAACAACTAGGAGGTGGTATGTTGACTTTAAACTCGGTCGTATAGACATAAATGATGCTGAACTCTCAGATCGCTCCAAATCAGCAGTTGTCCAGAAAAACACCAAAAGAATCCACAAACTTGTTTCGGCCGATCGTAAATTGAAGTTGTGTGAGATAGCAGAGGAGTTGAACATCTCAGAATGCAGTGTATTTACAATTTTGCATAAATTTTTGTCAATGAAAAAGCTTTGTTTAAAGTAGGTGCCGCGTTTACTCACAGTCGATCAAAAACAACAACGCGTCGATGATTCAGAGAGTTGTTTGCAACTGTTTTAACGTAGAAGAAATTTTTCAACAAGAAGAAATTTTTGCGTAAATATGAGACAATGGATGAAACACTTTACTTCAGAGTCAAATCGGCAGTTAGCTGAGTATGCAGCAGCAGGTGAAACCGACCAAAGCGAATAAAGACGCAAACATCTGCAGGCAAGGTTTTGGCCTGTGTATTTTAAGATGCGCAAGGTATTTTGTTCATCGATTACCTTGAGAAAGGAAGAGCTATCAACAGCGAATATAATATAGCATTATTAGTGCGTTTGAAGGAAGAAATCTTTCTAAAACGACCACAAATGAAGAAGAAAAAAGTGATATTTCACCAAGACAACGTCGATCGCAACGTTAGCAAAACTACATTAATTCTTCTTCGCATCCACCCTATTCTCCAAATCTGGATCCCAGCTACTACTGGCTGTCTGCAGACCTCAAAAGAATGTCCCAGGGAAAGAGAGTTGGCTCCAATGAAGAATTGATATCGAAAACTGAGGGTTATTTTGAGGCTGAAGACAAATCTTTCTACAAAAGAGGCATCGAATTGTTAGAGAAGTGTTAGACTCAGTGTATAACCCTAGAAGGAGACTATGTTGATGAATAAAGTCGAAATTTGCGTAAAAGTTGCAGTTTTATTAGTTAGGCCCAGGATATATTGAGTGATATGTTAATATATATATATATATATATATATATATATATATATATATATATACACATCTATCTATCTATCTATCTATCTATCTATCTATCTATCTATCTTTTTTGTTTTTTTTAATCGTGTCACCCCAAGCAAGGCATTTCACTGCCACTATAGCGCAGGGGGTTACATAGAGGGATTGGGTATAGGAAATGTCAGAAGAAGGGTGATAGACGACTTAGGATGTACATAGGGAGAGAGTTGGAGAGAGTGGGTGTGAGTTAGTGTGTTAGGAGGTGTCTATTGACCTTACATTTAAACTCCTGGAGGTTGTAGCCGTCAGGGAAGCAAGCATGCAGTAGGGAATTCCACAGGCGGGAAGTGCGAGGAAAGAAGCTGTTGGAGTAGAAATTGCGGTTACATTTCATCGGTTTCACTGTAAAAGGGTGGGACCTAGTTGCCAGTCTAGTATCTCGTGCAAATTCACATCTGGGGGGCGCCAGTGATTTAAGTTCGTCAGAGCAGAAGCCATGAGAGTATTTATAGAAGAGGCACAGAGAAGCCACGTCACGCCGGTGAGAGAGATACTGCAGGCGGTCAACCAAGTTGGTATCAATCACAATTCAGATTCTTCGCTGTATTTTGTCAAGAACCCCGAGGAGAATAGAAGGGGCACCCGACCAGATGTGGCAGCAGTAATCAATACACGGGCGGATGGTGGATTTATATAATTGCAGGATAGATTCAGGCGGAAAGAATTTCCGGGCCCTGCACAGAGAGCCGACTTTCATAGCTGCTGATTTAGCAATGGATTCGACGTAGTCATTCCACTTGAGGTCCGCTGAGAGTGTCAGGCCAAGCAGGCGTAGCGATTTACTCTCTGGGAGGCAAGCCTGTTCCATGCTAATGGGGGGGGAGGTGCGGTTGTCTGTGGTGGTTAATTGACAGCAGCTTCGTTTTGGAAGAATTGAATTTAACGAGCCATTTCTTACCCCAATCCATCACGGGTTGGAGGTCATCTCAAGCTCAGCAGCGAGGGTCGACTTGTCACCTAACCAGATTTTTGATCGAGGCGAGAGTAAACTGTGGTATCATCGGCGTACATACCTACTTGTGATCTTATGGTATCGGGGAGATCATTGATATAGATTAGAAAGAGCGTAGGACCTAGGATAGAGCCTTGGAGTACACCCGCGTTTGTAGGGTAGTTCTGGGAGGCATGTCCGTTTAATACCACCTTCAGTGTGCGGTTAGAGAGAACTGACCGGATTAAGCCCAACAAAAGTCCAGTTATGCCATAGCTTCGCAGTTTCCGTAGAAGGCCGGCATGCCATACTCTGTCGAATGCTTTAGAGATATCCAAGGCGACGGTTCGGGTTTCACCATTCTTGTCGAGAGCCTGGTATATATATACTCGGTGATGGTCGTTAGCATGTCAGCAGTGGACCTGGTGAAGCGGAAGCCATACTGTTTGTTCGAGAAGGAACCCGTGGGCTGTGAGATGCTGAACGACCTCGGCATTGACAATGGCTTGGAACACTTTGCTGAAGATCGGAAGAAGGCTGATGGGGCGGTAATTTGCGGGGTCCGATGGTTCACCAGTGTTCTTGAATATTGGAACCACAGAAGAAGACTTCCAACAGGCAGGAAAGCAGGAGGAAGATAGGCAGAGGTTGTAGAACTTAGAAAGGATAGAGGAGAGTTCAGGGGCACAATTCTTCAAAACTATGACTGGGATTCCATCCCCATCACTTGCTTTGTGAGGGTCCAGTTTTGAGATTATGCTAGAAATCAGCGAGGGCGTGATGTGGACGTCATTCAATTGGGCCTCAGTTCTAGATGGGAAATCGGGTGTATGGATTCCAGACGAATCCAGAGTCGAATTGGTCGAGAATTTATGGGCAAAGCATTCAGCCTTGTCCGCTGAGGAGGTGAGGACCTCAAACTCGTTTATTAGTGGGGGTATTGAGGACTTATCTATCTATTAACATATCACTCAGTATATCCTGGGCTTAACTAATAAAGCTGTATGTAATGGTCTGAAAATGATAGTCAACATACAGTGTAGATTTTTCATTCACACTGCCTACATCTAAAAATGCTATCGTTTTTTATATTGAGTACTTTTGCTTTAGAATTTAGGCTTGATGCAACCGTAAATTTCATGCTAAAAGTATCTTTTCTCGCACTTCTCACTTGTGGAACACCCTTCCGGTTCCATGCTTTCCAGCCAATTTTTATCTGCAAAAACTTAATTTCAATGTCAATTGCTATCTACTGTCCTTCTGATCACTCTTCTTTTGTCATTCCTCCTTCGTAATGTTTCTAACTCTTCTACGCCCAGTGTCTCAGTGGCTTTATTGCCTTGCTTGGTGCGAAATCGATTTAAAAAAATCACACATACACACACACACACACACACACACACACACATATATATATATATATATATATATATATATATATATATATGGACTGTCATTATAAGATAGGACCTGTGTATTAAACATCTCTTTTCCATCATCAACTTTAGCTTGTTTAACTGAATATTTTAAAAAATAAAACTCGTCCACTGATACTATCCATGCCTTACATACGATGGCTAAGATTTAACGCTCTTATAAAAATTTAAAATTTAAAACCACATGATATAATAAGCTTATAAAAAAGATATAAATTAATATCTGACAATGTATGTAGCACAGGCAGAGCGAAATACATAGAAACATTTTAATAACGTATCTCTGAAAACTAATGCGAAGTAATAAATAATTTTGAACGTAAACCTGGCAAGTTCCGTTGTCTTCGAGTTTACCATCATTATCCTAGACATAATTTCATTTGCATTTTGCTTTATTTTGTTCGATTTCAACGCTAGACTTCGTCGAAAAAAATGTATTTCGTGTTAATTTTGGCATAATCAGTCTCAATTAAACACTGAATATCGAATACTACAACATCAAATACTACAACAATTAGCTTACGTTCTTATTGAAGAATATATGCAAAGTTTTGAAATAACTGCTGATCGGCAGTAACGAGAAATTTAGACGGAAAACCCCTTAAAATTCTTTACATAAAAATGCGTTAGATGGCAAAGTTTGAAGTCAATTAAGTCTGTGATCAAAGCGAAGACCTTGAAAAAAGAAATAGTCAATAGAATTATACTGTGACTACTGATTAATCTTTATGAGAATCAATTCAAATTATGTTCTGCAATTAAAAAGAAAAAAAAACTGATAATATCCAAAGACTAATGTCTTCTCTGTTGGCGCTAAAAAAATCATTGGAGGTCGGATTAAAGAATGGGGGCGAGTAATTCATGTATTAATATATGCACGCATTCATTGATTAATTATCTGTTTTTTTCTTGCAAGAAAAAATGTTCTTCTTTGATGAGGCCATTGTCCATATAATGGGGTTACGAGCAAGTCATTTCTTTAACTTAGAAATGAAGGTTTTCGATTGAAACAAAAAATTGCCTATACAACATAAGTAGTAATTTACATGCATCATCAAACACGAGTACATGTGTAAGTGCGCGCGATCACACACGCGCACTTACACATACACACTGATATATATATATATATATATATATATATATATATATATATATATATTCAATAAATAGTAGATTAAACCCTATTAAATACACGGAAAGCTCGAATATACACTTTGAGTGAATATACGCCCGCATTGAAACACACACACAGACACATTGAATCATTCCCCATATAAATGAGAGTGGGCTGTATATAACGGTGGAGGCACGGCCGGTAGTGTCACGGATTGAAGAATCGGAGAGCAGAGTTCAAATTCCAGTTGAAATCATTACACTCACTTGCCGAAAAGTGGGAACCCCTTGGGAAAGGTATGAACTCATTTCTTCTCCTTCAGCTATGGATAAAATAGCAGAACGGACTGGGTTTTATAGCCTTGGTTGGCAACTAGTCTGCCGCAGTAAGAAATGGCAACCTACTGCAGGAAAATTGGTTATTCGTCTTATAGCTGGGGAGAAGTTATGAGCCTTGGTTGGCAATCTTCCTTGAGATGGTGTCTCGTTTATAAAACACCAGGATGTAGGGCCGGCAATCTACGTCTGTATCAGCCAACGAAAGACGTTCACTCACAGCACTGAGTAGGATTGTCGATGGATTTCCGACCAGTCATCGGTTGGTCGAAGATGATGATGATAACGGTGGGATAGCCGAAGCATAAATATTTAAATGAAAGAAGTGATTAGTATTTTTATGCCATCTGATAAGTCAGGAAGTTTATTATAATTCTTTTGCTATATAAGTTTCAAGTCGCTGCAGAAGTTTGCGTATTTTTCTCGTCCTAAATAAATTTCTTTCTTGTTACAAATATTCACTTTTCTCAGTAAATGAGTTAGACAAGAATATTTAATTTTGGGTATTGCTTGTTTTGTATTTGTAATGAAATTATAAGTGATTTGCCTTTTCTGTTAAATATTTTGCTCATTACCTGAATTGATTCTAGTGCATAGGATTAATTGGAACTTTTCAACAGGGCTAGTTGGAACATTGCAACCAAATCTTTACACGTTCCATCTAACATCAATATTTACAATATCAAAACATTTAATCTCAACCATTTTAATAATTACATGCTTAAATATTTTATTTCATCTGATAAATGCAACGATTTTCTTTTTAAATTTTTAAAAGGTACTGTTAGTCGATATTTTTTTAGACACGCATTTATTTTAATTCTTACGAGAAAGTGGGCACTTGTTAGATGGTGGATGTTTATTGCAATTCTTGCAGAGAAGAGTGGTAATTAAAACTAGATACTTATTAAAAACTAGGAAAAACAGGAATTATGGTAGATCTTAATCGTTGAAAAGTCTCTAAAATTCATTTTTTCAGGCCAGAAAAGATGCATAATTATAACAGAAAAAATAATCGTGTGATGACCACCAATGATATAATGGAATGGGGAATTCACTGGTGGGGGGGGGGTGACAGAAAATGGTCACACTGGACAGTACCAAATGAGTTTAAAATGCCTCATGCTACACTTCAAATACAAGTCTATTCTTTCGTTAGATGGTATAGGAGTGAAAATAGAGCATTATTTGCGTTCTGGTGCATTATTTGCGTTCTGGTGCATATTGGCTCTGAGCAAGAAATAGAAGAGCCGAATTCGAATTCCAGTTAAATTCATTGCATTATCTTACGCAAAAGGTATTAATCCGTAACTTCTCCTTCAACTATGGGTTAAATAGCAGAACAGATCAAAATCTATAGCCTTCATTGGCAACCAGTCTACCGTAGAAAATATTGGCAACTTGCGGAAAAAGTCTTCTGCTCAGTCAGTCATGTCTAGAAAGAGACATGATCGCCCAAGCGTGTATCACGTATAGCACTTAACTAGTAGTGATTTCATAATCGGAGAGTTTTCAAATTGATAATGATAAAAAATTTGATACATAAAATTCTCAAGGCATCAAAGTTTGACCATTTTGGAAAGGAAATTAGGAGTTTGAATATGTGAGCCAACTTAGCTTTGAACTTACATAGTCTCTGGTAGATAATAAAATTCAGGCAAAGGTGGGTTATCCCTCGGTTTATAGGCAGAATAAAGACGATAATAGCTGAAAAATATGCCATATATATATATATATATATATATATATATATATATATATATATATATATAACTTATTAAAGTAAAAATTACTCCTACTTGAATCTTCTTGATGACGTAATACATTTAAATGATGGCAACAAAGTTTATGAATTTAGCAATTATTTTGTATATGTTACTGTTACGCTCGAACATACACCATAAGGTATATTTTGGAACATACCCCACAGCAATGGAACATACCCCACAGCAATGGAACATACCCCACAGCAATGGAACATACCCCACAGCAATAGAACATACCCCAAAGCATAATGATATAGAACAGATAAATATATCCTTTAGGGAAGGATAAAAAAATATAATTTTTCCATAAGGCTTTTGAACTCACTGAAAAGTGTAATGGTTAAATTTGTAGCCCACAGACTTTGAAAAAGTCAAGTACCAGAATTGTTTTGATATAGACATATTGTCAAATAAGCATTTTTTGTACAATTTGTCCCAACAAATCTTTCTTCTTCCTGTCTACACAGACAGAGGCACGCACTCACACACATATAACCGAATATTAGGACAAACAATATTTCTGAATCAGTTTTTTTGTCCTTTTTACAGTTTTTTCTTTCATGAGCACTGTGGAGAAACCATGTAATCCACACACTTAATCCACAAAAGAAGAGTTGTAAAAATACTACGAAAACTGAATAGAAAAAACTGACAAAACATTGTTTGAGTGTCATATTAAATAAAACATGTATAAAAAGATCTCTGTACATCACTCTCTCTGTCATATATATTTCTTTATATATATGTGTGTGTATGTGTGCGTGTGTGTGTGTAAAAGATCGAAGAATAAAATTGCATCGTTGTTCAAAACATTAATTTAAAACAGGGCTCAATATAAAAATAGAACAATAAATATTTATTATTAGACTTTTTCATTAGAACATGCATGTAATTACTACAAAGTTGTACATTATGTTTCGACATTCAAAGAAAAATGTCTCATCAGGTTTTCTCACTGAAACAAGGTCAAAATTTCGTATAAAAATCATTCATTTTTCATTTAAGTTTAAAGAAAGTTCACGGGAGATAGCACAGAGCTGCCACGTAGATTAAGTTACATTTTTCATTCATGTACATTTGTGGCTAGTCTCTCTTCAACGTGTAACGTGTGTAGTAGTGAGTAAACTAAGAAGTGCTCGGTTTAACAATGACAAGAGATTCATATCATGAACAGGCAGAGATTATTTTTATATACGGCTTAAAAAGGAAGCGAGACTTTCTTTGAACTTAAATAAAAAATAAAGTATTTGCGAACACATGTTTATATAGACTTTATTCTTGTATTCGTGTGAGGAGTCTGCCCCAATGTTTGTAAAAGTATTGTTAATACACATTATATATATATAATGAACAGAAATAGGTAGGATTTAAATTAAATTAGACCAGTAAACAATTGTATTAGAAAGTTCCAAATACTTGTTTGAAGGAAGTGGGAGATTCAACATGTAGACTATTAAATATTTAGGTAAGAAAAAATAATCGTTAACTACTGGTTTATTTTCTTTACTGATTTCATGGGCTTTTAGCGACATTCGCCAAAACCATGGTGGATGTTTCTTCATCAGTTGCACTCTTTCGTCGACAACATCTCTCACGATTAGCAACTGATCCAGTTTCTTGGAAGTGTTTGATCAAACGACAGACAGTGGTTTGGATCAATGATTTTATCGCTCACGATGATTGCGGTTGAATTCTTGAGCCACAGAACGGCATGTTGCCCCATCTCTTCCAAACATAAAAAACAATTTAACTCTTTCTTGTACTATTAGTTTCTCACCCATATCAGATCAAATAGATAGAACAAAAAATAAGTATGTGGTGCGCGACTTCTAAGACAACCTATATATATATATGTGTGTGTGTGTGTGTGTGTGTGGTTGTGCTTGATCATATATATATATATATATATATATATATCCGCAGACAGATCTGTTTCACTGTATCACAACTCATCAGCACGGTTAGATTCCGATTGCTTTTAACCCAGGATTGAAATCCGACCGAATTGGCGTCAGTCGGCGATTCTACCTCTGGACTATGGGCGCTCGGTAGAAGAAGGCAGACTTTTTAGCGTGTATATTATCATTATACATGCCAAATAGCCAGAGTGCTCTAATTCATTACTGAATGGGCGATGTATATATATATATATATATATATATATATATATATATATATATATATAGTGATAAATTAATGCATGAACAGCAGGTTAAAAAACCTATGGGAGTTCCACAACTTTGTTACAACTATATATATATATATATATATATATATATATATATATATATATATATAGTTGTAACACAGCACGTTCAAACGATTTTTAATGTTCTATTTGAGTATTTTTACTCTCTCAAGCGTTTTATATTCATTAGTAATTTCCTTTGATTGCTAACAATCTCAATATGTTTGCTTGTCGATCAGAGAAAAATTATTAGCACACAATTTTTCAAACCACTTTTGACTCATTTGATCATTTATCTTTTCTTCATTCACTGTCAAAGTCTTTCGTTTTAATCACATTTTACCGTTCTCAAAATGTTACAAATTTCCTTTCCTTGGAATCAATGAAGAAAAATATGTCAGTTTGGACAAAATCCTTTAAAAGTGTACACTGATATAAAAACTATTTAAATACAATTAAAAGCGATCTTTTCTTGAAATAGAAAATAGTTAAAATTAAACGAACCTTTTGCTACTTTATAACGAAAAGGTTTTTGACAATCATGTAATTTTATTCACATCAAATCATATGCACAAGCAATAATTTATCAATATATTTTGTTAATGAATATGTAAGCCTGTGTGCATGAAGATACAAGATATTAATATGTTCAGGGTGAGATAGATAAATTGTCATCTAAATTACACAAAAATGTAAATAACACTTTAATCTCATTTTAACATATATATTTATCAAAATTATACAAATATATATTGAAATACTAAAGAGTAAATTTATTCAATCGCCATTGGGTTCAGTCACGGCCTCCAGACAAATGCTTTCATAATGCTTGCATTCAGTTCATCTTTGGTGCTACAAAGAGTTTTATTGTTCAGCCGTGCTCTACACATAATAATCAAGGGAGTTTGCAGTCTGGAGAGTTAAGTGGCAAGACCTAAAGAGTGATGAGATCACAGAAATTGTCTGACAGCCATGATTAGGTTCTCCTGCTTGTATAGCATGGTGCAGGATCCTGTTGCAAGATATAGGGTCTTCTAGCAGCCACTCTCTTAACCTAGGGCAGTTCTACTTCCTCAAGGCACTTGATGTAGGCCTTTGTTTTCGGGAGTTCTTTACTTATTAGAGTTATCCGAACTGCTGTACCATTGTAATCACCATTAGACTAATCCAAATCTTTATGAATTCATTGAATTGTTTTCAGATTGACGCCCAAACACTTTGAAATATTTATATTGGAGCCTCCGGTGCAAATGCCAAGCAGTACAGTATATCGTTTCAAAATATCTGGCGGAGTTAATTGCGACATGGTGCTCTTTTTCTCAGAAACGGTGACATAAATAGAATTGATAGAATGGAGGAAATAATAAACAAAAATTGACAATTGTAAAGAAATTTACAATTTTATTATACTGTGTACTCGACAAAAATGCACCTATGCACTATACTGTCAGTCAGTCAGTCAGGTAAGTACCATACGTGATACCCGCTTTGGGCGATCATGTCTCGAAAGAGACATGACTAACTGGGCAGAAGATTATCCTGCAGTACATTGCCATTGCTTTCTGCGGTAGACTGGTTGCCAGCCAAGGCTACAGAACCAAATCTGTCCTATTATTTAACCTATAACTGGAGGGAAGAAACGGATTAATCCCTTTCCCAAAGTTATTTGTGCGTAAGTGAATGCAAGGAATGCAACTGGAATTCGAACTTGGCGTCCCGAGTTGTCGTTCCGAGTTGATATCCATTGCGTCACAACGCACATACTGTGCAGTCGACAAAATCAAAAACAAACAACGCGTGTGTGCGAAATTAAATATATAAAATGGCGACAATTTACCAGTCGCACACTGTATATATGCATATATGCAAGCGTTATTATAATAGCTTAAATAACATATTTTGTATACAACAAATGCAAAATACATGCAATCTCATAGCGATCTCAGGAAATATCAAATGTTCGAAATCAGATTGATAGAATGGAGGAAATAATAAACAAAAATTGACAATTGTAAAGAAATTACTTCTCCAACAGAACTTCATATGACAAATTTGGGATCGTAATTTATATAACTTATATATTGTTTATTTCGAGAATCGGAGAAAAATCTGTTTAAAGGTACTATTCAGACTTTGTTTGGTCATCGAAACTCTCCGTAGCCGAGAAGTCAAAGCACGTCAAATCTAATGAAGAACGCAGGTTAAAATTCTACTGGAAGGAGCATATTTTTCGAATAGACTTTTCGATTATTTATGCCGGTAGGCGAAAATAAATACAGTATAATAAATAAACAGAGCGTCAGTTGAAACACGAGCATCCAGTAAACTAACGTTTTTGTCATAAAAACCTGTCGGTATAAATTATTTCCTTTCTTTATAACTTGTATATGTATATAAATAACAAATATCTTATTGTCTCCACAATGAGACCCTACCTAAGAATATGTTTGGTCATTATTCAGATTTAGGAAAGAAACTGAGAAACTTTCAGTAACACACATCTATCTATCTATCTATCTATCTATCTATCTATCTATCTATCTATCTATCTATCTATCTCAGTCTCTTCATATCTATCTATCTATCTATCTATCTATCTATCTATCTATTGAAAGCATTGAAACACATGTGGGAACTGACAACTTGCTGACTTTTGTAAAATCAGTTATTGGTGTGAATATTTGATTATCCCCTTTCTTTTTTCCATTCAGAGTTTCACAGTGACCTTTGTTTCCAGCAGTCGTAACCAAGACATCTATGTCTTGAAACAATTTTAATTATTTCTCCTCTTTTTTCTTTCAAGGGTCTTCAGATCAATTCAAGGAGCCCGACATGTTATAGATGAAAAGGAAGCATTGTTTTCTGTATCTTTTTCTACAAAGAATCAATGGCATCTTTTTAGTTTTTTCTACTTAATGATTTTTATTACCGTTTATTTCTTTTTAGTCTATCGTCAAGCAGAATTATTTATTTAGCCGATAGTGTTTTAAAGTCATTGGAAGAAAACGAGGAGAGAAATAAAAGAAAAAAGAAGAGTAAGTCAAGATGAAATGGAAAAACCTACAGATGGACGAGAAAAGTGGGGAAGGAGCTGAATTGATATGAAAGAGAATAAAAGAATGCGAAATAGTAAGAGGAAAAGAATGGGAGGAAAAGAAATGCGATGAGCAAGGAAAACAAAATGTAGCTCTTTCTCTTTGGTTTTCACTTTTTCCCACTCTTTGGAAAAGAAAATGAAAGAAACAAAAGAATATAACAAATAAAAAAAAAAGAAATAAATAAAAAGTGGTAAAGAAAGAGAGACAAATAAGAAATAGAAAAATTATATCTGTGTAAAAGAAAATGTTCTTTTATGTTCTGTAAGAACCTAAAGACAGTTCCTAAGTTAGAAACAGTTACAAAGAAAATCATTAAAAAATTGAGGGGAAATCTTCAACCACTACCCAAAAAATCACAATCAAAAATAATTATCTTGAAAATATATTGAATCTTTCAAAATCTATGTACGATAATTGCTAATCTTTCCGTGTTCAGTATTCTTCAGAATACAAACGAAACCTACAATTTCAGGAGATAATAATAAACTTGGTAAGCATGGTATTTCTAGATTTGAAAGAATTACTGAAGGCTTTTAACACTGATAATGTTGTCGTAATCATTTTAAATAATGCGTATAGTTTCTTTTTCTTCTATGTACCATGTCCTTTCAAGATGTGGGCGATCACGGCTCTTCGCAATTTCCTGTTATTTGTAGCTCTAAATAAAGTTAGTATTTTTGTTATCTCTCCTAATCCCTGTTCTGCCAACCAAATTTCCTAAGCCTGCATTTCTCTAGAAACTACAACTGTCTTTTTCTAATGATAAATATAAGTGTTCTTTTTGTTGACTTTTTATGTAAAAGATTGTCACATCCCTCAGTGTCAGTCCATAGTATTCACAGTATCGTTCTGTAGAACCACATTTCTACTGCCTTAAGTCTCTTTTTCATCTGTAATGAGCTTGTTCAGCATTCACTGCCATATAAAATGACCGATATTGCATAACAGTTCAGTACACTTTTCTTAGTTTCTTACGATATTCTTTTGTTTCTAAATATTTTGTTTAACTTTTTGAAACATCATTCTCTATCCCAATGCATCTTCGGATTTCGGTGTCGCTTTTTCCGTAATTTCCTAGATATTTGAACTTTTGCAATTGCTGTATTTTGGTGTCTATAATTTGTAATTCGAATGTTGGACTCCAACATCCTAAATAATATTATTTCTGATAATAGTGCTATGCCCGTTACAGAATTTCTTTATTTTTCTCTCTTTACTAATATTACTAGAAATGATAATCATATAACTCTACTTGTTTCTTGGTTGGTTAGTTAGCACATGCGTTACGTCTTGTCATTATCTAAAAGAAATAATGCATCATCCCACTTAGATTGAGAGGAAATGTGTAAGTAAAAAAAAGAGATGATTTGGGATCCGTGAGAAAAAGAAAGCATATGCAATAATAAGAAAACGACAGGTGAGGTGATAACGCTCTCATCTGTTTAACGCTTGCTTCGATGAACTGAAGCAATTTGTACCATCTTAATTCTTTAGATAGCAATTTGCGTCGATAGGTGGTAATTGTTATTGCATTATTTTGTTAAAGTTAAGAATTAGGACCCGTTAGAAAATGAAAACAGGAAAAACCATGAAATTTAACGGGTAATGCTATAAATAACAAAAATAAAAACGAATGTAACTTTTATGATAACATAAGTGAAGAAATTAAGCAAAAGTAAAAGCCAGACGTTATAGACAAAACTATGGAACGAAACATGGGAATTTAAAAAAAAGAGTACGCCAACGAAGAAGAGTAATTAAAACAAATGCTAAAGGAAGACACAGATACTTTCTCGGAATAGAAAGAGGAAGCACTAAGATACATAAATGTATCTACTCAAAAAAAAAAAAAAAAAGAAAAAGAAAAACCTCTCCGGAAAATAGCCAGTTAGAAAGCATCAGGAGTCGATGGAATCTATTGATTTTGGTTAACGAAATTTACAGCATGAGACGGCAGACTTGACCAACAGCCTCAAAACTGCCGGAAGGCGGGAAGCGTTCCATTGTAGACACACTAAAAGCAGATCAAGCATTAGCCTAAAAAAGACACTGAGAAAGAAAACATGGCACGCAATTAGACAACCATAAATTGAAGTATCCAACAGTATTTCGTGCATCTGAAACCTTAGTATAGTCAAGATTAGCAAATCAGTGATAAATGTCATGAGTTAAGCGATGAGAAGTCAACTTGATCGCCAAATGGAAAACTTTCACTGTGAAAAATATCAACTGACGGATCTTTCAAGAAAACTACCACCAATGATATTTGTTTTGTTCAATACATTTTAAAGAAAAAGAAAAATTCATAAAGAAGAAAAAAAAACAAAACTCAACCATATAATGTATTGTGTTGGAAGAAACATTCGTAGCATTTTTCAATACATGGCATTTGAAAAAATGATTTCATTTTGTACATGAAAAGTGACATTTCAATGGGTCTTTCTATACAATTTGTCCACGGCATTATAGGCCCTTTATCCGATTGGATAAACATACATAAAAGTATATGGAAACAGATTTTATCTAATTCTGAAACATTTGGTGTTTTTAAGACTATTAGCAAAGTCTACGAAGTAAGATCTCCAAAGCGGCCACCCACTGACTAAAAAAAGAATAAAATAAATAAATAAATACAAACTTTCGAGAACAAGTGCCAGTTTGTCAGAAGTTATAAAGTTCTACTAGCGGGTTTATTTAAACAGTCACAGAATTGAGGGTAGACCCGATGTTGTCTGTGCAGTACATTAGAGAGACGGGCGGAGCTCTGTTAAAAGAAAATTCTCGCTGACCGAATGTAAGAGCATATTCCTTAGTCTGTCTAGCAGTCCATGCAAGTGAATCTCTGGAATAAACAACTAAATATAAGGGAAACAGGTTTTGTGTTTTTCATTTCTCGTCGTGGCGTTATTACAACGTACAATTCAGTTGCGAACTTACTCTAAGCATTTCCCGCTTTCTGCGCATATCGATGCAAACGGAGAAGCAGGAAACAACGTGGAGTGATTTGTACAGTCAATAAAAACCTGGAAAAACACTGTGTGCAAATTGTGAGTTTTAAAACTGAAAATGAAAGAAAATGACATGTATTTTCCTTTACTGCTTTCATTTCCAGAAGGGTAAAACTTAGGACAAACTATGTAAAAAATACGTCTTTTTTTTTTTAGAGATAGCGCTATAGCTAAGCGAACCGATTGTAAGTGGCCCACTAGGTTCAGAAGGAGAAATTTTGGTCTAGAAAATAAAGATATTTTCAGTAGTCCAGAAGTCATTGATGATTACCAAATCGAAGTGCCG
The DNA here is from genome assembly GCA_037127315.1 of Ascarosepion bandense. Lineage (NCBI taxonomy): Eukaryota > Metazoa > Mollusca > Cephalopoda > Sepiida > Sepiidae > Ascarosepion > Ascarosepion bandense. The sequence goes on along the minus strand of JBBBDQ010001455.1, from coordinate 153,143 downwards.
ATTAGAAATAATCTAATTCACATGGCAAGCAACGTTGGCGAGATATTCCGCACATCTCATGTGAGCGTTGTAAGACATTTAAATATAATTAGATACATGAATCGCTAAGATGTTTAAGTGTCTAACGATTTAGCAGAACACATTCAATTAACAGCATGTCTACTTAAGATTTCTTGCTCAAACGCAACAAAAATAGCGCATATTTGAAAAAAAAGATCGCAGTCGATGAAAGTAGATTGTTTACAACAGCGTGGAGCAAAAAGGTTTCTGTGGAAACCAAAACAATACTCTTTTAACCACTCCAAAGCTCTTCTGCATTCGAAGGAGGTGTATCTTGTGTATCTTGTATGATTGAAGGAGATTGTGAATTAATAGTGCATTTCGCAAAATCACATGTTGAATGCAAGAACTCTAATTCGCTTGCAGACACGATGAAGTCTGTAGGTTAGCCTCCTTTATGCGGGTAAAAAAAAAAGGTTCTCTCAGATGATAAAAAGATAGCAGTTTCGATTTCGAGGCGTATAAATTTATCCAAGTTGACAGATTGTAGGTAACTTTTTTAGATCAGTTGTCAATCTAACCTTATCAAACCGATCAAGCTTACTTGTGAAACAGGAGTAAATAGATGGGATCAGCATAGTTGAGAACTGGTGACAACAGGAACGTTGTTGATGAAAATTAAGAACAACTTAGATCCCTTCATTAATGCAAAAAGATCTAGAACAATGGCCGTTCAAGATGATTTTCATCTCGCGATTTGATAAGAAAGATTGAATTAGTTACAAAATTCGTACAAAATTAATAATAAACAAGATTTTCATAAAGAAGAACTTGTAGATTTTTCTGTGAAGTGTAGAACTACAGTTTCAGCAAGCTAGGTGTTGCTGATTTGGTTTATATAGTAAATATGTGGAGTTGCAGAATAGAATTAGGTAGCGAAAAATTGCAGTAATTCATTACTACACAATTAATAATAGACAGCGGTGACATAACGGAAGACTTTAGTAGATTCATCCTCGTAGAGCTGCCCATGAAGTTATATAAAATGAATGATCATTGCACAATCAGATTAACGAGCCACATTATCAACTATATACGGATTATGATGAATAGACGATCAGGTGAGATTAAAAAAGATATAGGATAACACTGTGGTTTTGTTAAAAAACACTGACGCAAGAAATGTATTATCTATGATCAGAAAGATAGCAGAAAGAGTAATTTAAATGCAGAAAGATTAATTTAAATGCAGAAGACGTACAGACTTCGCAAAAGATATTTGATAAGGTACGGCACAACGTTTTATTTGAATTGCTAGGAAAACTTTATTTGGGAAAGACATTAAAATATTTTACAACAAACTGCCTGAATCCAGATAGAAAATGAATTAAGTACAGAAAATTAGAAAGGTGCGTCAAACAACGATGCATTATTTCATCGGATTTATTTAACTCATACAACGAGATAATCCTACCGGGATTTTTTTTATTGACGGTCACTCTCTTCCGACCAGATATTTACGCATTTGATTATTAGGTTGCAGGAATTCTTTTCCGTTTATTTATTTATTATCTATTCTTGCTGGTATCTTCCACAAAATTTAATTCGTACAAATTTAATTGTAAACATTCATGAATCTATGGTCATTAGAAACATTGGGAGGTAACGATATATCGCCGCTTTCTCAAGGATAAAATACACAACTAAATATCTCAATAGTTTGTTTTTTATTGACTGATTCATTACTATGGCTTATCCAATAGTATTTAATTTAATGGCTTATCCAATAGTTATTTAAAAGCAGAAAATATTTTTAAAGTATAAGAATTTTTTGAGATAATAATGGTTTAGCGATATAAGTTTTACTAATTAACCCATAGCTGGGGAGAAGACGTGGATTCATACTTTTCCCAAAGTTATTTACGCATAAGTGATTATAACGAACCAAACTAGAATTGGAACTCGGCTCTTCGATTAACAATTCAGAGTCATTATCCGTTACACCACCCGCACATCCAAGCTGACTGTAAATGGTATTCCCAAGTGGTCACCCATCTAAGTACTACCTATGCTCAACTTTTCTTAACTTCAGTGATCGTAAGGAACTGGTGTTTCAATGTGATGTGGCCATAAGCCTGTCTGCGGTTTGATGACATCCTTAAATTATATTATTAAGTAATTTTTACCTTTTTCCAGCGTTGAAAAGTTTAACTTTGGATGATCAGCAATATGTTCATAGATACAAATAAAAATACAATATAATTGTTTGCCAACGTTCCCGACGTGATCATTTTTTAACATAAAATAGGGAGTCTGCAATTAAAATTTTAAGGATTATCGGTCTGTTATTTATGTGATAAACGAAAGTTTAAAATAATATTTTAATCTTAATTCTTCAAATGTTTCGAACTAAGAGGTCGTTTAGAGATGAACTTGTATCTAATCTAATGGAATTTCATTATTTTATAAGTGATATTCAATGACTAACCTTAACAATTTACCTTGTTTCGTCTTCATGAATATATTTTCTTGTCACTTTTTAATAAATTGACTTTTATAGGAAAATCTGACAATATTCATCGATGTTATATTGTTTCCACATTTTGCTCAAAGTATATCTTTTGTAAGCAAGTGTAATTTTTTTTTTTGTTATTACAAGACAACTCCTTTTATCAAGTGCATTTCTAAATAATCAATTTGTTGGTTGAATGCAGCTTAATAATTGAATGCAAATTCAGTTTTGAAACTTTATCGAGGAAAATAGTGTGTTAAGATTATGAGAAGGCTTCTTTTTCCGAATCCAACCAAAAAAAAAAAAAAAAAAATAAATAAATAAAAAATAAAATAAAAAATAAAATAAAATAAATTCTAGGAAACCTTGCATGTCATTTTTTCACGATTTATATTTCCATAAAACACCTCAGGATAACAAATTGATAAGAGAATAAATAAACAAAATTAATTCAATAAAGAATTATCAAAGAAAGTTAAATGATAAATGTAAGAAAAAAAGAAAAAGAATAAACGGAGAACATATTCATGCACAAATCATGCTTCACTTATTTCTCTATTTAGCAAAAGCATTAGCGACAATCTTTCAAGGTTTATCTTATAGTTTATCTCTATGTTTTCTTTTTGTCCTTTGATACGATTTAAAATCCAATTTTTTGCTTATTCTTTTATTTAGGTGACGCAAAAGAAAATTCCTTTTAAATCGAAACAATATTTTCCTTTAACAATTTTGCATGAAAGGGAATCGATTTACTTTGCACTTGCTTAGTTTCCTTTTCTATTTTTCTGTCTTTTAGCAAGTTTAACGTTCTTTTTACGGTAATGAAATGATAATTTCACAAAACTCCCAAAATTCGTACAATCGACATAACAAAGAAAATCCAAAACACTTGTGAATTGTTGAAAATGTAATAATGATGATAGCATAGAAATAAGTACAATATATGAGCCTATAATAAAGAAAGACAAATGCCAGCAAGTCTTTAGCAGCATGTCAACACAAGATAGGCAGCAGCACTAATCATCAGGCAGGTAATTTTTAAGATTCAAAGTTCACTAGTAGATTCAAGCGTATGTTCGTGAATTTGGTGACATAGTAAGTAAATGTGAGTTCAAAACCTTTGTTGTAGTCCTGGGTATGCCGATAAACTACATCCGACAGAAAGGTCTTTGATTGGGAGATTGAAGGCTTTGAAAAGTGTGCAACCGATTCTTAATTACTGTTGTTCCTAGGTTCACTCCTCCTATCTATCTATCTATCTATCTATCTATCTATCTATCTATCTATCTATCTATCTATCTAGATAGATAGATAGATAGATAGGAGGAGTGAACCTAGGTACATATATATATATATATATATATATATATATATATGCTCTCGCCCGCAGACTGAGCAGTATGGAGAACTTTAAGAATAGTAGCTACTCAAGCATTTACGCATCGTTCATTCAATAATGCATGTGAACGCTTTCGGATACTGCCGTGTGTTTACATTGTGTATATAACACGCTAAAATCCGCCTTCTTCAACCGAGCGCCCATAGCTTAGAGATAGAATCACCGACTGATGTCAATTCTGCCGAGTTTCAGTCCTGACTGGAAGCAATCGGATGTCTAACCGTATTGATGAGCTGTGTTACAGCGAAAAAGACTGTCTGCGGACACACACACACACACACACACACACACACACACACACACACACACACACACACACACATATATATATATATATATAATCAAGAAACAAAAGTTGGATACTTTTGCAAATCCATAGGTAATATATTTTTCGGATCTCTTATCATCTCACTGCTCTCCAGACCAAATTCATACAACAATGAATGGTTCAAATCTATCCAAACAAAGTCAAGGGAAATAGAAAAAGGAAAACAGAAAAAGATTTAAAAAGAAGAGAAAAGACAAAGAAAAGGAGTAGAAAAGAATAATGGAAGAGGGGTTTAACTTAACGTAATAGATCTTAACGTCACAACAAACCTCAAGAACACGAACTTTCTTGCATCACAAAAACCAACTGCTCCGTTGATGGCATGTGTAATTCTGACAAACCAATTTATGAAACCACCATTTTTCCGAAAGAGGACCCCAACACACACACACACACACACACACACACACACACACACACACACACACACACACACACACACACAAAAATGAGTATACATAGGGATATCTGCAAGGAAGTTGGAAACAAAGATTTTATAATCACAAACACTCATTTTCAAACGCTTCCTTGAAACACCAAATAGTCCTATCAAAATACTGCTGGAAATTGAAGGACGGAGGACTCACCCTACAGGTTAAATGGAGGATCATCAAATATGCTCATACTACCAACAACTTCAGCGACAGATGTAATCTATGCTTGGAGAAGAAAATAGCTATAATCAAATATAGAAATCCAAATGAACTTTTGAACCAGAGAAATGAACTGATTTTTAAATGTAGACATAAAAATAGGCATAGAATCACTTAACAAGATCAAAATTAAACTTAAATGTTTGATTTTTTAAAAAAAAATCTAGGAATTTCCCGTTAAAGACTTTATACCCCGCTAAAATTTTTATATTATTATTGCTATCATAGGCATTCTACTACTATTACTTTTATAATAATAATAATAATAACAATAATTATTATTTTCACTTTTACTAAGAGTAGTTATATTATATAATAATATTATTTTAATGTAAAAGTATATATATTTTTAAGTTGGGTTTTTAAATTATAAACAATTATTATTAATTTATATTCACTTATCGTTGTATCTTGGCTTCATCATTAGGATTATTAGTATTTTTATTATTATTATTATTATTATTATTATTATTATTATTATTAATTTTTCTATTTTTTTACATATCTTTATTTATTTATTTTTAATAATTTTTAAATTTTTAAATTTGTTATTATGATTAATTTTAGGTTTCTAATGTTAGTTTCTTTATTACCAAATTATTATTACTACGAATATAGTAATATAATACAATTATTATTATTACGATTAGAATTAATAAGAAAAACTAACAATTAATTTTTCTAGCGTAAATTCAACCCTTAATTTTTAAATTTTAAATTTCAATGATATGCATCTAAAATAGACAACTAGCAACGCAAATCAATATTCATTGTTTTCCTTAACGAAGGTTTTTTGAAAATGTAAGCCAAAGACGCAGCGTGAAGCTAAGATCTAATACGTTAAGTTAAACCCCCTTTCCCTTTTCCTTTTCGTTCTCTTTTCTCTTCTTTTTAAATTTTTTCTGTTTTTCTTTTTCTATTTCCCTTGACTTTTCTTGATAAATTTGAACCATTCATTGTTGTATTAATTTAGTCTGACGAAAGGTGAAATGATAAGAGAGCCTGGAAATATGATATTACTTATGGACTTGTAAAAATATTCAACTTTTGTTTTTTGATTATAATACTCTGTTAAATTTAACAATAAATTTTAACATTGGGTTCTCTTTGGAGTTAGTCACCGTTGGAATTTACTTTACCAAATATCAAGGATTCTACTTTATATATATCTAATATACTTTATATATATATATAAGTCGTACTGATGAGCTGTAATACAGCGAAACAGATCTGTCTGCGGATGACTATAGTATTTACGCTCTCACACCCTGATTGAGCACTCTGGAAGAGTGGGAGACTTTGTAAACAGTAGCTACTCCGGCATTTACGCACCGCTCATTGGATAATGAATTGGAGTACTCTAGCTATTGGGCGTGTTTATACCCGCTAAAAGCCTGCTTTCTTCTGCCAGACGCTCGTGGTCTAGGGGTAGAATCGCCGACTGACGTCAATTCGGTCGGGTTTCAATCCTAGGTTAGGAAGCGACCGGAGTCTAAGCCGTACTGATGAGCTGTAATACAGCGAAACAGATCTGTCTGCAGATGACTATAGTATATATATATATATATATATATATATATATATATTAGGGTCCCAGTCTCAGCCAAATATTGAACCTCAAAATAGAACACTATAAAAGTATGAACATACATTTTTATAGTAAAAATACCAGCAATCAGTACGGCTGAGACTCCGGTCGCTTCCTAAACTTGGATTTAAACCCGACCGAATTGACATCAGTCGGCGCTTCTACCCCTAGGCCACGAACGTCCAGTAGAAGAAAGCAGGCTTTTTAGCGCATATATTGCTCAACAATAGGAAATCCTCAATACCTCCTTTAATCCATGGATTTGAGGTTATCACGTCATCTGCGGACAAAGCTGAGTGCTTTGCCCACAGATTCTCATCCAACTCCACATTCAACTCGTCCGGAGTACACCCACCCGACTTCCCTATTAGAACTGAGGCCAAACTTCACGACGTATATATTAACCCGACAGTAGTATCCAGAGTAATTTCAAAACTCGACCCCCATAAGGCGTGTGGAGACGATGGAATCCCGGTGATAGTCCTTAAGAGGTGTGCTCCTGAACTTTCCCCTGTCCTCTCTAAACTATTTAACTACTGCCTTTCTGCTTCCTGCTTTCCTGCATGCTGGAAGTTCTCTTCAGTCGTTCCTGTATTTAAGAATTGTGGTGAACCCTCGGACCCATCCAACTATTGCCCTATCAGTCTTCTACCGATATTCCGGGAAAGTATTCGAGGCTATAATCAATGCTGAAATAGTTCATCATCTCACCGCCCACAAACTGTTCTCCGACAGGCAATATGGATTCCGCTTTGCCAGGTCCACGGCCGACCTGCTAACAACCGTAACGGAGTACATGCTACAGGCCCTTGATGAGTCTGACGAGGCTCGCGCGGTTGCTCTGGACATCTCCAAGGCTTTCGACAGGGTTTGGCACTCTGGCCTCCTATGCAAACTACGCGGTTATGGTATCACCGGTCGCCTGCTTGACCTAATCCAATCTTTCTTAAATAACCACAAAATGAAGGTCGTTCTGAATGGGCGTGCCTCTTCGTCCTACAGCACGAATGCTGGTGTCCCACAGGGCTCTATCCCGGGCCCGACGCTCTTCCTTATTTTCATCAACGACCTCGCAGATGAGATCAAGTCCCAAGTAGGCATCTACGCTGATGACACTACAATATACTCCCGCACCAGTAAGAAACCTGTCGTGGCGGACAGACATAGTCTCGCTGCTGACCTTGAACGGGATCTACACTCAGTGGTGAACTGGGGCAAGAAGTGGCTTGTCAACTTCAATTCATCTAAGACCAAGCTGTTGTTTGTCAACAATTACAGGCAACCTCTCCTGCCTCCCATAAGCATGGACCAAGCAATTCTCCCGGAGAGTAATACACTACGCCTCCTCGGACTTACCCTGTCCTCAGACCTCAAATGGAACCACTATATTGAATCCATAGCAAAATCTACTGCTAAGAAGGTTGGGTCACTATGTCGATCCAGGATGTTTTTTCCACCTGAATCCATCCTGCATATATACAAGTCAACCATCCGTCCGTGCATGGAGTACAGCTGCCATTTATGGTCAAGTGCCCCCGCTGTTCTCCTCAGTGTTCTTGACAGGCTTCAAAGGAGAGTCTGTAATGTGATAGGTACTGATCTGGCGGCTCGACTGCAGCCACTTCCCCATCGTCGAAATGCGGCCTCCCTTTGTTCCCTTTGTTCTATAAATACTTTCATGGCTTCTGCTCAGACGAACTTAAGTCACTGATGCCTCCTCAACAGGTGTTTACTTGTGCAACCAGACAGGCAACTGGGTCCTACCCATTCACAGTCAGGTTAGCCAAATGCAGACGACAATTCTACTCCTGCAGCTTTTTCTCTCGCACTTCCCGCCTGTGGAACTCGCTCCCGTATTCTTGCTTTCCTGATGGCTACAACCTCCAGAAATTTAAATGCAAAGTCAATACTCATCTACTAACCACTGGACTCTAGCTCTCTCCCCACCCTCGTATAACCTTCCCTTTCTCTCCACCTATGTATCTGTCATCGCACCTGCTTTCTCAGCTTTCTATTGTTCCTTTCTAACTAGTTTGTACTCCTCACTCTTTTCTAATTAATCTTTTCACATTTATGTAGCCCCCCTGCACATCAGTGGCGTTTCCGCTTTGCTCGGGGTGAAATGATTAAACACCCACCCACACACATACATATATTTTGGTGTAATGGTTAGCAGGATTGTATCGCTAAAATCATTACAATTGAGTAGTGAGTTCGATCCTCACTGGGTGTCCCATATTTTCGGCCTTGTGCCACATCTGAGCTGCTCTTAGAAAATTACCATATATATATATATATATATATATATATATATATATATATATATAGATATATTATGTTATGTCTACAGCACGACTCTGTGTTTCATGCACTATAAAATCACCAGGTACGTATTATGAACTAACCGTTCCAGTATTTTGATTTTTGCGATGTTCATGGTAGTTATAATGTGACACCCCAGCCCGGCTGGCCGTCCGTCTAATGTGACGCTCGTCCTCGCCGACGGTCGTGACGGTTCCGTCCGATGACACTGTCACCCGGTCGCACGGTTGGTCTAGTCGCAGTCGCCGGTCGGGATGATCCCGTCCGATGACATCGCCACAAAAGCCGGACTACAGGACGTCTTTTGCAACAACGGGCCACTGTCCCACGTTGTGATTAGATCCCAGAAGTCTAGTCGTGCAATTTCAATAGCTGTCCCTTTTAGCCAGTCCGGACACTGGTATACACGTGTAGGTTGAAAAAAAAATAAACACGGCACCAGAAAAAAAAAAAAAATAAATAAATGAACGAAATCGAACACGCCTGGAGAGCTACGTAGAATGTCTTTATATAAAGAAAAAAAAAACAATGTCTGTTTTTTTCCCAAGAATACAGTTGTCGAAAATGATATACAATCGTCGAAAATGATTTTTACAACGGAGAGAGAAAGTTCGCCAAAAGCATCAAAGCATCTTCAAGTAACATGTCTAAGTTTCGTTAGCGTTGAAATAAACAGATCTCTTCAAATATTCGCCAAAGTCTCTTGTATTTCATTAAAAGTCTTTTCATTAATTCTCTATAATCAGGATTGTCAATTTTCCTATGTAACTTCTAAAACAGAAAAGTTCTTTTGGGTCCTTATCGGAGTTTAACGGAGTTTGCCGAGGTTGAACGAACGAAGATTCAGAATTTTCGATTTTCCCGTGATAAAAAAAAATAACAATAACGTTCTATCAGGTTTCATGTCGATGGCGCATTATTTCAAATGAACTTCTTTGAGTTAATTTGTGGCAGGCTTCATTTGAAATTAACTCTTTAGCCATAAGTTCTACGGTGGGCGACCAGCCGTGGGTCATGGCTCCCCGGCTGGGCCATTTTTTCCCCAGCCACTACATTTCGACTGATAGCAGCCCCAACTCGAAAAACTTCCACAGACTCTGAAAAAACTGCTTCCCAACTCTATTTTTCGTGTCGAGCATCTATTTTTATAACCAATTTCGATCCTCTCTGGGGATCCGGCCGGCTCCCAGTCTTCGGCCAATGAAAATCGGCCTCCGCCCCTTCGATTTGCGGATGTCTTAGCTCGACCAATGAGATCATGTCAACTCACACCGAACCGAATCCAGCTCGAGTCATTTCGGACTGTTGGGCTACACAACGGCCTTGGCATCTGGGTGACCTTATCAAATCACTCTGACACTTGTTTTGTCTACGCTTTTCAGATTAGTGGAATACACTTCAAATCTAAGAGAAATCCATATTGAACATGAAAAGAGGCGTAAATCATGAAAGACGAGAAATGTATATTTATCCAAAATAACTTTTATTTTAAGTTCCCGTGTTTTTAGAAGCACTTGATAGTACTAAAATTATTTTTTTTTCTAAGCTCACATCGCGTGACGCAATAAAACACTAATAATATCACCAATATCAATTTCTCTCTCCGTTGTTTTAAACCAATCAAAGGAAAGCATCCCCGCAGGAGAAGCGAAAGCATCAACGCGTGAGATAGTGTCACAATAATACTGGGATATTGTTTCTTTTTTTTAATTTTCTAATCGTATAAGTTAATTTGATTTGGAGTTATACTTAAACATAAAAATGGTAAGTAAAATCTTGAATGTTAAATTGATATTAATAATGATGGATTTCGTAAAATTTAATTGCACAGAAAATCCAAGCTTGCACACATCTACGCCTTTTTCTGAGCCAATAAAAATCATATACATTTATACATTCACCAATAAAAAAGTTCTTTTCAAAAGACAGTCAGCTCACTAAATTTTACTATGTGCTGATGTCGGCAAAAACAAAATAAATCAACCTCTTATTTATTGACCAATCAGGTGCAAGGAAAAAAATCTTAAAGATCGACCCCTTTTTATTTTTCACACATGGTTTTTCCTTTCTTTCAGTAGAGAGCCTCGGGTGTCTGACCGGACGTCAAGTTTGGGCGACCTCTATTTTCTTACTCTCTCACTTTCTCTTTCTTCTGTACTTTCAACAAAAAAGGAAATAACATTATAAAGAGACACTGAACGTCAACCGGACATATCATCGAGGTGACATGACTTTTTCACACTCCCTCACTCTCTCTTTCACACCGCGCTAATGGATTTTCTCCTTTTCTCATTCACTTGTCAGCAACAAAAAGAGAGAGAGAGAGAGAGTGAAAGAGTGTGTGTGTGTGTGTGTGTGTATGTGAGAGAGAGAGAGAGAGAGAGAGACCTCATTTCAGACTCAGGACGAACCTATTTGACTTAGCACAGTTGTGCACACCAGCGACATCATTTTGTTTTTTCTTCACAAATCCATTTCATCTGAACTTAAGTGAGCGTGAAGTCTTTAACATACACCCAAAGGAAAAACTTTATACACGAAATTCCAAAACTTGTGTTACTTCAAAACAACAAAAATGAATGTCACACTTCTCGATAAATAAATTTACACTTATTTATACAAACGGGACCCTTTTTCTTTTGTGCAACCTTCTGATACTTTCAAATATGGTGGGCTCAGTTACGCTTTGTGTCTATGGGTTCAGGGGGATTACGTGTAGATTTATTTTCGGGAAAACGAAATATATTAATAGGAAAAGAGATAATAAATCAATAACTAAATAAATAATTCATTTCTTTTGTTTAGTAAATTAGGGTTATTTATGTATTTTCAGATAACAAGTTTTTTTCTCGAAGGCATAAATTATATCTATTTTTATTCCAACATACGATTTGGCTTTTGCGATGATGTCTCAGGTAATAATTTGGTCTTTGTTGTTGTTTTTTAATTGTCATAAATATTTTGAGAGAGCAATGCTTTTTATTTACAATCACAGATTCACTGCAACAGTCTGTATGGATTTTCCTCTATTTTCTTTGTTTTACCATGGTTTTTACCCGATTTTATGTTCATTTTTTTATTTTTAGGGTTTTTGCTGATTTTTTAGGTTTTAATGGTTCATATACACTCTGATTTATCATCATTTTCTGTAGTTTTGTGCAAAAAAAAAAAATTAGGCTGGAATTCAGAAATTGAATGTGCAGATACAATGGGGGAAGCACTTCTAGTTTGTGACAGCTCTCGTCAATGGACATGGTCATCACATTCATTGACTCTTCCACACTTTGGGACTGGCTACTACTTGATGAAGCCTTCTGTTGACTCTTTTGTCTACACAATTATTGGCGTTTGATGAAATGTACGACGTGTGTTTTCTTTCTAAGCATTTCGATTGGGGCGCGAATTTGATCGAGAATATGGATCTCTTAATATAAAGCAGTACCAAAGCATTATGTTTACGAACCAGAGTTCGAAATCGCAAGTTTGGAAATGATTCCCATTCTTAGACTTCAAATTTTTTTTTGAATAAGCCTAACCTGCATGAGGTAGGATATTTTAGTCAGAATTGTACATTTCTAGTCGTCATCAAGGAAAAATGTAGCAGCAAAAACTTACAGAGTATTTGGATCGCACAGTTCACGGAGAAATTGAGTAAGGGAAATTTCTTTTTTCACAGATGAAGCGAGATCGCTATTTTAAATTCAAGAAATGCCTTAGTTTAAGTTTTATTATTTGACAACTGTGATGAGCTCTGGTAGTGCAAAATTCAATGTATTGCAATTATAGAATATTTGTTGAGTAGAAGAATATTGTCCGAAAATAAAGTTTAATACTTAAGTACAGTCGCACCTCGAATTACGTCGTTTTGACTTATGTTAATTTCGTAAATTCTAAGCTCTTCGTAATCTCTACCGTACCCTGTAAATCGATTCGAAAATTTTTTATAGACATCAAAGTTTCATGTCATGATCGACAAGTAACCCAATTTTGGTTGAAGTCAGACTAAGGGTTCCGGAGGAGAAGGGTTCGTTAGAACACACACACACACACACACACACACACACACACACACACACACACACACACACACACACACACACACACACACACAATTATTTAGTGTTAATGGAAAAAATTAGAAACCAGTCAGTTTCAAATGATTCCACTACATCTAATATAACTTTTCATTTACAGGATTAATTTATTCTTCATTTAATGTAATAATGTCGAGTCAATAGACATGTCAACTTTCTTTTTCTGACTTCATATACTTCTAATTATTTCAGTTTAAGCGAGAGTTAAGGAAATCATTTGGCCTTGACATTCTTTGGATATTGTTGACCCAAAAAAATTCTCATAACCAGGGTTTATTGATAAACAATGAAACTGGACATAGAGACACGGCAATTTTGCGATTGTGTTTCTGAATTTTTCCGCTCACATTCCTTTGGGGGAGGGTCTCCTTGATTTAAAAACATATAATAAATGATAGTCGTGATCTTTTTGAATAAATTTCGGATGAAAAAAAAACCCCTAAAAGCTAAGGACTTTATAAAAAATAGATATCAAGATTTTTGTACTTTCACTATTGTACAGAAAAAAACGAAAAAATGCTGTTAAAAATACATTGAAATAAAAAGGAAGTATTTTCCAATTATGAAACAGCTAATCTCGACTAAGCCTAATGAAAATAGTTAAGAATCAAATTACCTGGTAATCGAAGACACTAAAGAAAATCGTGAATATCGTTTCAAAGGGTAACGGAGAAATGTTTACTGGGGGAACTGTTCTGGTCTGTTATTAACAACATTGGCGCCTGCGCTCCAAAGTTAAAGACGAGAACGACAATCGATTGGAAACGCTACTTTTTCAGTTTTCTTTTTCCGTATTTATGAGTTCGATAAATGAATTCTATTTTCAGCCTGATGTTATATTAAGTCCTTGGCGTATTAATAATAAATATCTTGTCGGAAAAAGATAAATTACATACACAGATGAAGAGAAAGCGAAAGACACAGAGAGTGGAGGGAAAAGAGAGTGATGGACACAAAGTGAATTGAGGGGGAGACAGCGAAAGAAAGAGTAAGTGGGGGTGGGGGAGAGTTAAAGTGAGTGAGTGGAGGAGCAAACAGAGTGAACGTGAGTGGTTGGAGGGTTGAGTGAAAGTGAGTGAGTGGAGGGGGAGATTATTTGAATAAGCTGAGTGAATACAATTGATAAATGATATCTCTTGCTATTATAGCATCCATTCTAGTTTCGAATAATCCTTATTAGTTGTTTGCATGATAGATATTTTCCATTTTTCTCCATATATGGAAAACATAAGTTTTCCAGAAAGAGAAATATTCCAGCTCAGATAAAAAAAAAATAAAAAATGGAATGTAAAGTTTCAGTGCTTAAAATATTTTTTACCTGGAAGGTTTGCAAACCCAATCTTCCTATTTTCATTTCCCGCTTGTAGTTGTGTCGGGATAGGCTTAGCATATTAAATATCAATATCAGACAGTTAAGGTGATCATGTCTCGAAAGAGACATGACTGACTGGGCAGAAGATTTTCCCGTAGTAAGTTGCCATTACTTTCTGCGGTAGACTGTTTGCCAACCAAGGCTATAGAACCCAATCTCTCCTACACCATAGTTGGAGGGAGACGGATACCTTTCCCAAGAGTTGGAGATTCGTTGCATTTACTTACGTAAGTGAATGCAACTAATTCAACTAGAATTCTTACTGGCCATTCCAATTTCTCGTTCCGAAGACAAAATATCCACTGCACCACAACGCACATACTAAATATCAATATAAAAGAAGAAAAAAAGAGAAAAAAATAATTTAAAATATTCCTTTTTAATTTAAAACATAACTGCAATAACTTGTCAGACGTTTTTAATGAAACTTGTATAAAAGAGGGATTGCTATCCAAATATACACACATACACACACACACACGCGTTGAATTTTACTTTAGAAAATTAATGTGATTGAGTTTTATATTTATTGAAAATCCTCGGATTTAAAGATTTTTATTATCTATTTTCTTATTTTTCTGTAATTCTGCTGTTTCAATTCTAAAGAATTCTAAAGAATTGAAACATCAGTCGTCCCAGTATAAGCCTATATAGTTTTTAATATTATTTGTTAGTTTATTGATTATGTATATGACTAGGAGTTCTAATACATTCTCCATCCTAGCTACCGAATGTTACATTAAAGTTATTATTATTATTATTATTATTATGTCATTTTTCATCATATTTCGATTTCTGCTTTGGTCTCACTACCAACCAAGTCTGCGGGGAGACCTAAGGCAGGTAGTGGCGTGTTGTTATGGCTCCATTTCATGTTTTTCTATCTTCCCTATCATCCCCAGCATTACATAGATAAAGTTTTCCTTAGTGTGTGGGTTGTACTTAATAAGACAATTTTTTGTATATCTCTTAAGCTGGGGTTTCCAGGGATTCTTTCAATGTGTTGTTTTGTTCCATTTTTTATCATTCCAAGTGCACCTACTATCACTGGCACAACTCTTGTTTTCAATTTCCACATTTTTTCTATTTCAATTTCCAGGTCTTTATATTTTGACAGTTTTTCAAATTCCTTGATTGCTATGTTACAATCCGCTGGACAAGCCATATCAATTAATAGACAAGTTTTCTCCTTCTGGCTTTTAACAATAATGTCTGGCCTGTTTGCTTCAATTTTTCTGTCTGTGTAGATGGTGTAATCCCATAGAATGGTTACATCTTCTATTTCTGTAACCGGGGCTGGGTGATGTTCATACCAGTGTTTGTTTACATCTTTTCCATAATGTTTGCACATTGCTCAATGTAAATATTGCCCAACTCTATCGTGGCGATTTTTATATTCATTTGGAGCAAGCACAGAACAGCCTGAGATTAGGTGGTCTATTGTTTCTTGGTGTTTATCACAAAACCTGCATTTTGGATCCATATTATTATGCATAATATTTGCCTGAAAGTTTCTAGTGAAAAGACTTTGGTCTTGTGCTGCAAGAATAAAGCCTTCAGTTTCAGACTTTAATCCAGATGCACGTAACCATCGATGAGTATTAACTTTGTCAACATTGGATTTATTGGCACGTACTGGATATTGGCCATGCAGAGGTTTGTCTTGCCAGCGCTGTTTCATCTGTTCAAGAGCTTTATCTTTGGCTTTCATTTTCATATTTTTTGCCGCAATAGTTGGTTCTTGGCTTCTGTTTTGCTTTTCTACAGAATCTACTAACTGTAAATCTTGTTTGTATTTACTGCCTTCTTTTATTATTGAATATTTTTTCTTTCTTTCTTCATGTTGCCTAACTAATTGTATCATCCAATCCTTTGTTGTTTCTATGTATGTTAGTAAGCCAATAGTTGTTGTCTTGTATGACAATTCCAGCTGAATAAGACCTCTTCCACCTTCTTTACGGGGTATGTATAGACGGTCTACATCAGCCTTTGGATGATGCATCTTATGCTTAGAAAGAAGCTTTCTTGTTTTAGCATCCATTCGCCTGATGTCGTTTAGGGTCGAGTTTAAGATGTTAAAGCTATATTGGACAACTGGGATTGCAAGGCTATTAATGGCCATAACTCTGTTCTGTGAATTTAATTCAGTTTTTAATATCATTCGTAGCCTTCTATAGTACTCTTTACGCAATATTTCTTTCATTTTTTATGGTGAATGTTTTCGCTCTCATTTACACCTAGGTATTTATAAGCTTCTTCTGGTTTCAATTCTTTTATTGTTACAGCAGGGTCTAAGCTAATTGAGGATGTTTCTTGTATTGATCCACGTAAAACTGTAGCTTTAGCACATTTCTTCAAATTGAATTTCATTCCAATGTCTTCGCTGAAGCATTTTACAGTTTGCAGAAGACCTTCCAGCTCATTATCATTCTTAGCATATAACTTTAAGTCATCCATGTAAAATAGATGGCTTATTTTCTTTTGGCCTATTTTATAACCACATTCTGTCTTATTAAGTTGACTGGTTAGTGCTATTAATGATATGCAGAATAGTAAGGGAGATAAAGAATCACCTTGAAATATACCTCTTTTGATGTTTATAGGTTCCATTTATATGATTGAGGTAAAGGGTTGTTTTCCATATAAACATGCACTGTTTGATGAAATTGATGATGACGGGCGATATCTTGTATATATTTAAAGTCTTTAAAATCCAGGAATGTGGCACACTATCGAATGCCTTTCGATAATCTATTCAGGCAGTACTAAGATTTTTCTTTGTACTGTAGCAGTTTTCCAGGATCATTTTGTTAATTAGCAATTGGTCTTTACAACCATAACAGCCACGTTTGCACCCTTTTTGTTCAAGCGGTATCATGTCATTTCTTTCTAAGAATAAATATGTCTGTTTTGTTAAAATAGATGTTAATAGTTTATATGTTGTCGGAAGACATGTAATTGGTCTGTAGATTTTCGGGTTGTTTGTGTCACCATTCTTGGGTAGAAGAAATGTAATTCCTTTGGTCATCCATGCAGGAATTTTAGTGGGATCGTCAACCATTTCTTGAAGTTCTTTGGCTAGTTTTTTATGTGCTGTATTTAAATAATATAGCCAAAAGTTAGGAATTTTATCTATACCTGGGAATTTCCAATTGTGTGCTTTTTTTAGTGCAAATTTAACATCATCGTCTGTAATTCCAGACCATGTCTGTTCTGGTTTATTTTTCATTCGTTCTATCTCTTGCGCAATCCAATGTACTTCCTTGCTATGTTCTTTAGTTATTATTATTATTATTATTATTATTATTATTATTATTATTATTATTATTATTATTATTATTATTATTATTCTAGTGCTTTTTTTGTCCATATTTGTTACGGTGGTATAATATTTATTTTCGGCAGTGTTTAATTATATTCATGTCTTCATATGTATTCTTGTGATAAATTTAGTGCGTTGTTTAAAATATGTTCATTAATAGATGGATATAGGTCTTTTCTTTATTACTAATGTTATCAAAGAAATTGATTGTTGCTTTTGTATTTTTCTATTGGTCTATGTTTATTATATTTCTTAGTTTTGAGCATATTTTTTAATATTTGTTTGCTTATTCTCTTAAAGTTGCTTTTGTGGTGTTCAATAATCTGCATGTTGGTTTGGTCGTGAAATTTTCCTTATGTTTTTTTAATTTAATAAATGGTTCTACTTCTGCTAATTGTTTATTCTGTTGTCTAATTTTAGTGTAGTTGCTATGTTTTTAGCTTCTATGTTTATATCACTTTCTGTTTTGTTATTAGTGGTTTTTTTAATGTAGTGAATTCTTTGTCAACTAGTTTATTGTAATTGCTGGTTCCAATTTTATCGATTATCTTGGATTCATCTACTTTTATAAATAGTATTTTTTGTTGTTTATCATTTTTAGATCTTTTCAAGTATTTCTTAAAATTATTGATGAATTTTCTTAGTTTCAAATTATGTTTATTAAGTCATTTTCAAAAGCACTGAAATCGTTTTATTCTGGTGGACATTTCATTGATGTAAATCCAAATTTGTTTATATCATTGTTATTATCGTTGTTGTGGCTGCCACAACTGTCGTCATCATTGTAGAGGAAATAGAATACTTTCCAGCTTAAGCGTTTTATTGTGTCTTATTTTTTCTGCGCGTTTGATTTTATAATCAATGTAGTTTTCATGTACGTACATTTTTAAAACTGTATTGATTCCATATTAATGTAAGATAGTGTATTTTTGAGAAAATATAATAGCAGAATTGAATGTTAAGAAAAAGTGATTAAACAAAAATCTGCAAAAGTGGTCAACTGAAAATAATTTTTCTGGAGTCAAAGCAATAGCAATATCAAAGGTAGTATCTGGTAAAAAATGCTGCCAGTCAATGAGAAAAAGGCATTTAAGGAAAGCAGTGTTTGCAATAAAGTGATCGATATCAAAGATAGAGCATTAATAGAACTAATATAAGTAAAAGCTTGTCACATAGCTGGTTGATGTTACCTTCAGCATCCCGACTCCAGAGTTTTGTAGGCGGAATTCGTGGTCCACTATTCAGGAGTTATGGCTTGTACAAGTTATTGCTTGTATTTTTCATTGTTTTCTTTTTATAAGCTTATCGTTGGTGTTTTACCATTCGTGTTCGTGTGGGCGTTTGTGTGCTTCCGGCCATGCGCTCTTTTGGGCGGATGCACGCACGTGCGAATGCTCTAATCTGCTAATCTGCTCGGATGTGCGTATGTATAGGGCGTCTTGATCATTTGTCATTTTATATTTCGTTTTTTACATAAAATAATTAATATTATACATATTTTATATGTTTAATATTAATTATATTAATAATTAAATGATACATATATATATATATATATATATATATATATATATATATATATTAATTGTATTAATTATTAAATATTAATTGTAGGAGGTTAGATTTATAATGAAGTTTGTTATTTATTACGGTTTGAAATTATGTGCATATGCTTGCGTTTATACGCTCATGCATGCGTGCACATTCATGCATGTAGATATATAGGTATACTGGCGTATATATAAACGGGCGTATGCATGCACATGTATACTGATGTCTTCTCTGTTATTAATAAACTAGTGCTTAAATAGTAAAGTTATTTCTTTCTATTTCTAGGTTATTAATTATGGTTGGTGAGATTTATAGAACATTTTTCTTTGTTCTTTCATTATATATAAATACTATTATTTTACCCCATGGCACTAACCTATTAAACTTAGTAACTAAACTCAATAAAGTAGAACCTACTATGAAATTCACATATGAACTTGAAACATTTTTTTTTACTTGTTTTGATATTTTAATAATGCATAATAACAAAAAAATAGAATTTGAAGTTTACCATTAATCCACTGACAAAAATGACCTTATTAACTTCTATTCCCACCACAACCAAAGAGTTAAATCCGGTTTAACTATGGGTTTCTACCTAAGATCCCTCAGAATATGCAGTCCTAATTATTTATCTGGAGAGGTATATATTGGACAAGCATTTAAACTTCACCATTACCCACACTATTTGATTATCAACGCCCAAAACTTGCATACAAAACAAACAAAAAACAAAAAAACAAAAACAAAAAACAAAAAACAAAACAAAACAAAAAGAATACCCCACCAAAATTACACAAATTTCATAGTAATACCTTCCGACACCCTTTCATGTGAACTTACAAAGAAATTAGCTACCTCGGACACTAGAATCGTTACCACCACCTCCAAGACTATCGGTGATATTATCAGATTAAAAAAAGGCACCAAACACCAGTTTAAAATACTGGTATTTACAAAATACAAAGTCTACAATGCAAAAATGTATACATTAGGAGAGACATCACGAAATATAAAAACGCGGATCTACGAACACAAAAGAGACTTACGTTTGGATAAACGTTCCAATTCTCTTGCATTACATCGAAACGACGAAATTTAGTTCTTAAAACTAATTATTACTAGTTTTTCTCTAAGCATAATTTACAATTTTTACTGTTAATATTGTATGGGGCTGCTCTTTTTATGAGTTTCCATTTGATTTTGGTGGAGATATTATTTTCTTTTTGGCTACACATGTATTTTAATATGTTTGTATTCTTTGTCAATTTTTTTCTTTCGAAAGATATATTTTTTAAATTTTTTTCTGTTGCACACTTTTCGTCAGTGTTAATGTTGTTACATTACTTGTATATTAAGTTATTAGTTAAAGATTTATTGTTAAGTAGGCAATTTTCTTCGTTTCTGTACACACCAACACACATATATATATCACGGTAATTTTGAAGAACATAATGTTTGTGAAGTTTGTGAAGAACATAATGCTTGTGAAGTTTTTACTCAGGTTTCAACTTAATTAGACTAGAAAATCGTTTGTTTTGTGTTTTGAAAATCGTGTTCATTTCTTTCAGTAAGTATGATTTTGTTTAAAAATTCATAGAACTTCTTATTGGTTCCCATCTAAGAGGATTGGCTAGAGAAATCGTGTTATTAGTTAACGAAATGATATCTTGAAAGTACTTGCGGTATTTACATTATTCGGACTATTGTTCTCATCTTTGTTGCCAACTAACCAACTTAAGAACACATGGCCCAGTGGATATAGACGATAGTTAGTTCCTGTGACTTGACCCAAAGAGTTGTGAGTTCAATACCAGGCAAGAGCAGTGGTGAACAAGTAACTTTCAGGGTTAGAGGGAGATAACCCATGACGTCCAATGAATGAGATAACCCATTACTACGCAATGAATGAGAATGATATACACCAGTAATTGTAATAAAGGATTCGGTTCGAAATTCCTGACACTTGAAGGCCGGAGCGTACAACGACCGAAACGTCGTACAAATGGAAATATAGATGAGGACAATAGTACGAATAATGTAAATACTGTAAATACTACCTCATTTTAAAAAATATAGACAAGTACTTGAGGTTATTTACATATTTTTCAATCCATTTTTATATAAAACACCTCTCCAGTCATACTTTTGATATAAAATTGATATATTAATCTCTCAGCTAGTTGCTAGTTCAGTATAAAATATATAGTAAAAAGTTGAAAAGTGATTTGAATTGCCATCAAAAATCAACTCTCCAACATATGTCCATTTGGAGTTAAATAAAACCTAAGAGCATAACATATCTATTACCGAAATGACAAGTAATTTTTCAACAGTCAACCTTAAAAAGGTGTATGTGCTAACAAATTATTTATTTGACCATCAATATCTGGCAGATTATGATAACAAGTGTGCTTATTGATGAGCTGTATTCTGTTCTGTGATCTACAAACGAAGTACCTATATCAATATTTAAGTGACAACATGTGGCTCAATTTGATACTTCATTTATCAGAAACGATCTTGTTTATTTAACGAAGTATTTTATCACACAGAAATAAAGAGGACAATAATAAAAAAAAGGTAGTCGAATTTTTATTGGCACAAAGGTTTTAACATTTCCGATTTGAGTTCTTTAGAAATGTACCGATTATTTTTTTCCAAATTTTTTTCAAATACTTGAAAGTTTTAAACACAGTTTTCATACAAACTGATTTTTCTCTGATTTGTGGCTAGAAATTTTATTTTTGTTCCATGTTTTTACATCCTTTTCCTTCGTTCATTTTGCAAATTTTTCAAACCTCTGGTCCTGGAAAAACTTACTGAAACTATTGCTGGATGAATGACTGAAAGGACAATTTTGTGTGATTTTGCGAGAACCTAATCCGATTTCAACACGTGCAGATAAAAAAAAATATCCACTCTATTTGAAATTCTTATGCAAAAATCAAATCATGGTGTGTATTTATTTATTTTCTTTTTGTGTTTCTATATTTCTCATTATGACTTTTGGAGTCTCGACAATTTTATAACGATACAACTTGCTTATTTGAAACACCGCTTGCATCTGAATTGTACAGGCTTCTCATTTTAAGGAGAAATAGATGTTATTACATTTCCATGGTTCGCTCTTAAAGGTTAAAAATTGAATAAACGTTGAAAGATTTGGTGAAGGCAACATTACGAAAATATATAAAAAGAAAATCTGTTATGATAAAAAATACCATTGAAAACGAGAGGAAAAAGGAAGAAAAATAAAATACAAATGTTGACATGGAAAAAAATAAAATTGAAATGGATACAGAAGAAGATTGAAGGAAATAAGAGTGGAAAAGAAAACAAATTCGAGAAGAAAGAAAATTATAAACAAATCAATAAAAAGAGAGAAGCTTACATCAAAGTCTGTATTATTTCAGTCAGAGAAATATACATAATAAAAGTGAAAATGAACATAAGGCTGATATATAGGTCGACTACATATAAAAAGAAAAAGACAAAGTCTCTTTAGCATTAAGGAGTTCGTTCAAACAGCTAAAAAGGATTTTGCAATTTACGTCACATACAGTCGTGAATGTATTGTGTAAACGATTCGTAAGTAATAAAAAAATTAGAAACCGTAATAGGTAAAGAAAAAGAAAATTCTATATGTAAAATTTGAAAGCCGATAAAAAACACCTTAGCAGAACTATTACAAATATATTCATGTAGGGGTTCCCATAAAGGACATCGAAAGCTTTTACCATTGCATCCTAGAAGAGATATCAACAGCTATTATATCAAAGTGAAAATAGAGAAAACACAGAAATAGTGTAAAAAAAAAATGTCACCATGATTATGGTTACTTCGTTTAACCAATTAATAACCACGGAAAAATCTGACATTAATTATAAAAATCAACTCCAATAATAATTATGGCTTTTCAAAATATCTGATATTAGTTATGTACGATGTGAAAATCGATTCGGAACGAGTTCGAATTCCAGTTGTATTCGTTGCATTCACATACGCGCAAATACCATTGAGAAAGATACGAATCCATCTCTTCTCCCTCCAGCTGTGGGTTAAATGTTAGAACAGATTAGGTGCTCTAGCCTTGGTTGGCAACCAGTCTATCGCAAAAAGTAATGAGAACCTACTACGGGAAAATTTCATGCCAAGACATGTCTCGAAAGATCGCCCAAGCATGTATCATGTATGGCACTTAACTGTCTACCTATTAATAATAACCTATTGGGGACCATCGTCCTCAAAGTTGGTTAAGAATTGTCGCCATAATTTAAAGTAAAAACTAATTCCCTGAAAACTGGCAATTTTAAGTTTACCCAAGCACAAAATAAGAATAAAATCTAGCTAAAGATTATTTACCTTATTTACATTGTTACGACTCTCTAAGTTTTGTTCCCTCCCATGATGTAGACATGATGTAGATATGATGTAGACATGATGTAGACAGGTATGGAACTCTCAACGCTTAGTTAAAGGGAAATAACTGAAAACACAACTCTAGAGTTAAAGAGAAATAATTGATACTAAAATATTCGGAAGATGTATGGCACATGAAACTAGAACAACCTACCCTGGTGGACAAAATAAAAAGTTCCATTCAAAATTCTACTCACATGAAGAAGGCCAAAGAGTACAACGCCTAAACTTCGTGAATATGATAGCAATGATGAGGAAGACAATCTGAACAACGTAAATAGTGTAAATAATTACAATACCTCATCTCAGAAATATAGACAGACTAGCTAAAGGTGTTAGCTTATTACATAAAATATTACGACATACACTTTATTAGAAGCTATGTACGATATGTTAGTAGATAGACGAATGTATTAAAAGGCAGAGAATATTCAGAGGGAAATTAATAACAGAATATTTGAAGAAGGAAGTATTCAGTTCAACAAGTAGAATATTTATGACTAAATTCGATTGAATAAAATGTAAGAAGGCAAAGAAACAAGTGAAACAAATATGCAAAAATATTCTCTAAAATCTATTTCCTTTCAAACGAGAAAAACGCAGTGCAAATCTACACGGTAAAAACTGCAGTTGTTTTATTGGAACGTTATAATGTGTTTATTGCACTAAAAACAATTCCAAAGAAAATTTTCATGTTTATTACAGAAAAGTAACTTTCTACGAAATGTCTGCCTAGATAAATATAATTGTAGGTACATAAAGGTACAAATATTCTCGAAAGATCGAAACTTTCAAAGTCTCACCAAGATTGAAAGCCTTCCAGCCAAATTTGAAAGTGTGAAATTAGCGTCGTAATGGCTTTCTATCCTCTAATTCGAGTGATCACGCGGATGCAATAATAGACTTTCTGATAGATAAATATTTTAGCAAAAAGTGATTTGTGGTTCTTTTTGATTTTAACTTTATTCCTGAGAAACGAGTAATATATACTTGTATATTTAAGCAGTAACTATTATTTTATATACATTTATTTTAAGATGACAGACAAGGAATATATTTTACGGCTTTTAATTAATGTTTATTGTTTTGTAACAAGATTTTTGAGGACAATTTCTCCACGCAGTCCTCAAAAAGTACATTTGTAAAGGCACAAGAAAAAATTAATGTAAACTCTGGTATTCTTAATCTATAATCTTTAAGAAGAAAAATCCTTAGATTTCTTAATTCCTGGTTACCTTCTTCTCTTTAGAAAAAAACTCCAGTGTTCACATGCATGTCCTAGGTGTTCATGTCAGCAAACATCTCCCTCTGGCGAGGGTGATTTCTCTTGAATCTCCAAACCTTCTTATACGTATCTCTGTCTGTCTGTCTGTCTGTCTGTCTCTCTCTCTCTCTATTAAACTCAGCTATCTTTTCTTTCTTTGGCACTCCCCTTTCTCTCCTGACTGTTCTGTGCTAGACATTATTTCAGATAATATAGACGAGACCATTTCCTCTCACTCGTTTGCTAATATATTTGTGTTCGGTGACTTCAATGATCACCATGACAAGTGGCTGAAAAACTCAGTCACTGATCTTGCTGGTGTCTACACTGAACTTCTCACTCAGTCACTCACGCAAGTGGTGAATTTCTGCATGCGTTTCCCCAATAACCCTGAAATACACGCTTCTCTTCTAGATCTCTGCTTCACTTATATCCATGACTCTTGCCATGCCATGAAGCTCTGCTCTCTTGGCAAATCTGATCATGCTGTGATTTCCGTTAATAACTCCTTCCCTGCCTCCTTCTAGAAACCTATTAGCAGAATATCATACTTTTACCAAAGATCGGAATCTGAGTTGCTCCACGATTTCCTTTGTGGTGCCTCTTGGAACAAAGTTTTTAGTCTCCCTGTTCAAGAATGCGCCTCTGAAGTCTCCTTCTCCTAGAAGTTCATCTTCTTTATCCTGTTTGCTCGGCCGCCATTGCCCACAGGAATCACTTTTTCCGGTTTTACCGGAGTAACGCATTTGACTACAATAGGTGCTTTATTTATCTATGCTCAAAGTGAATGCAAGCAAGTCCTAAATGATGCCAAGCTGTTATTTGTTGATATAATGAATCAGCGTATAACATCAAACAAGTTTGGTACCAAAGACTACTGGCAGGTTTGCAAAAGTGTGTTAAACAACAGCAAACTCTCGATCATTCAATCAATTTGAGGTCCTCACGGCCATAGCGGTCAAGGTTGATAGCTTTGCTCGCACATTTTTTCCAACACTACACACGTCTGAAGTTCACACACCTGACTTCACGCCAAGAACTGAGGTTCATCTGAGGGATATATATATAATCTCGTCTCTAACATTATTTCTAAGATTGAATCCTATAAGTCAAGCGGAGATGATGAAATTCCAAATTCTAAACTCTTGAACTCTCCCCTGTCCACTCCGAACTCTGTTATTGCTTCGCTGCTTCTTGCTTCTCTGCTTGTTAGAAATCCTTCTTTGTAGTTCCTGTTTTTAAAAACTCTTGAGAGCCCTCTGACCCCTCTAATTATTACCCTATCAGACTCTTACAACTAAAGTATTCGAGGCTATTATAAACACTGAAATAGTTCATTATATCACATCCCACAGCCTATTCTCTGACAAGCAGTAGAGCTTTCGCTTCACCAGGTCTATCACTGATGTATTAACGGCCGCCACCGAATATATATATAAGGCTCATGATAAAAACAACAAAGCTCGAGTTGTTGCCCTGGATATTTCGAAAGCGTTTGACAGGGTTTGACACTTTGGCCGTCTCCGAAAGCTACAAAGCTACGGTATAACTAAACAAATGTTCGATTTAATCCAATCGCTCTTATCAAATCGTATAATTAGGTACCTACAAAAAAATCACTGCTCATTTTCGATACCTCAATTTAAATTTAATTTTTAAAAATAAAAATGTTTTCTTGAAGCTTTAATTTTAGCTTTAATTGAAAGCCAAGGGATTAAATTTACTAATTACAGTAAGCAAAATACCCTGGTTTAGTTCAAACCGAAATTATATTGCTCGGAATCACAAATTTAACTGCTGAAAAAATTATTTTTAAATTTACCGCCATTATTGAGTAATCAACACATCATATAAACAGTAGCTAAATTTCTGTTTTAAAAATCTTGCACAAAAAATATACCTCCTTGACACGTTATTTAAGTTGATTTTTATAATTGAAACTTACCCTTATCTGATTTCAAACAAATATTAACTGCTTACTGTCGGGAAATTTACGAAATAAATCACTCTTTACTGATGGTAGACCTCTTGTCAGCGCTTATCTAAGCGATAAATTATGTGTCGACAAGTAGCAGGTGTGAATGACGTTTGGATGGCGACTGAAAGTGACAAAAATTCATGTAGCTTAAAACGTAACCTTTGGAAATTAAATATTTTTTTTGTTGTTTTTTAACTAAATAGTAAAATTAAAAATTTAACATAATATTTTCAGCAAGTATAATATTTTATAGAATTTTAGTTTAGATTTATAGCCAGACTATGCTTTCTGAATAAATAAAAATAAAATATGCTTTCTGAATAAATAAAAGTAAAATATGCTTTCTGAATAAATAAAAATATGCTTTCTGAATAAATAAAAATTTAAATTTCTTTTAAAAGAAAGAATTAAATTAAAATAACCAAACTATATTATATTATGTTATTTATTAATATTTTTCTAAAATATTAAATATTTTTATGTTTAGATATTACATATTTATGTTAAATTATTGATATACTTTCTGAAAAAATTAAATTTCTTTTAGAATAATTTTAATTTAATAAAAAAAGAATGAAATTAGAATCAAAGTGTGGTTTGTGTAGTGTTCGATGTAAGGGGAATTTATCCAAACACTTGTTAACTTCTAAAAACAATACGACCTCTACGGAAACCTGTTATGACCCTTATAGAACACCGTAGTTAATAAAAAAATTAATTTTTTTAAATTATTTTAAAAGTAAAATTGATGAATGATTTTTATTAAACTTTTCAATTTTCGATAGGCAATGTGATAATCAATTCTTAAGTAAAAAAGAAATTCAACAACGTTTTTATAACAGGTTTTTAAAATATTTTTAACACTTTTATGAATTATTATAATAAAAAATAAAAAATATAAACAATTATTTCAAAATTTTATTAGTAAACGAAAAAAAATTTTTTTTCTTCAGACTATAATGTCCTTAATAATTATTATTTATTCCAGCAATTAAAAGCTCATCAAATTAAATTATATCAGAGTTTTATTGCATTTTTTATCTTATTCTTCGGAGCAGATTTTCGGCCAGGCTGTCCACTTTAGAATAAAAAACATAGATGATTTATATGCTCCAATGAGTCCTGCATTTAACTAATAAAATTTTTTTTTACAGCTAATTAAAATTTATTAAAATTTAATGGATTTACGTAGAGGGGGGTAACAGAGTTAAAAAATATTTTCACCAAGAAATTTTAAAAAATAATAATTTCAAAAATAATTTCATTCATTTGTGAATGAGTACTGAAAGTTTCATTCAAATTTGACTATTATTTGATTTTTGCGAGAATTTTCAAATTAATGTGTTTGTTACCGGGAAAAAAGTGGGTTGTGTCATTATTACCACGTAACCCATTGTAATAAAGGCGTAATTTTTTTTTTAGTCGCTAACTCAAATAAGACAACATTTTCTATCAAAATTTTGAAAATGTTAGCAGGGATTCAAAATTTTTTAAAAATAATTTAAAATTGCTTTGATCTTTCCTCTTAATAAAAATATAAATATTTTGATGGAAAAAGTTTGTTTTATTAAGTTTATGAACTTTTTATTCATACTATGCTGTTTTATGCTGTTATTTTAGCGATTTTTTGGAGGTACCTACGTATATTAAAGGCCGTTTTGAACAGGCATGCTTTCAAATCCTTTCATTTGCAAAGTAAACCCTGCTGCTGCTGCTGCTGCTGCTTGGATGGATTTGGAGTAAGAAATGACACGTAAATTTTAATGATTCCAAAACAAAACTGCCCTTTCTTAACGACTATAGAGTAACTTTCCTACCTTCCATCAGTAGTCTCAGAAAGCAATTCACTGCACCTCCTCGGTCCCATTCTCGCAGCCGACTTCATGTGGGATGACTACATCAAATCAATAGTTATATCTACTGCTAAGAATGTTAGGTCACTGTGCTGGTTTAGGAAGTTTTTCTTGTCAGAATCTATTTTGCGCATCAATAAATCTACCATTTGTCCATGCATCGATTACTGTTGCCATATGTGGACGGATGTTTTTGCTATTCATCTCAGAGAAAGGAGGATCTGTAATCCCGATTTGGCAGCTCGATTTCAGACACTTTCTCACCGACGAGATATGGCTTCTCTCTGTCTATTTTTACGAATATTTTCACAGCTTCTGCTCTGACGAGCTTTATTCCCTGGTGACCCGACCACATGAATTCGCTCATTCTACTAGATTGCCAACTAAGTCCAATCCATTTACCGTCAAAATAGGCAAATGTAACTACCACTTCTACTCTAGTAAATTCGTTTCTTGTGAAACTCCTTTCCGTATACATGATTCCCTGATAGGTACACTCGCCAAAAGTTCAAATGCAATGTCAATTCCCATCTTCCTTCTCAGTACTCTGTTCTGTTTTTCTACTTTATCCCTTTCTCCTCTTTTCTAACTCAAACTCCTTGCGCATCAGTGGCAGTAATGCCTTGCTTGTGGTGAAACGATTATATAAAAAATTGTTTACAATAAGTTGCTTGTAAATTTAAAAACTCATATTTGAAGAAGCTCAGAAAAACTACATGAAAAGTTTGGTCATTAACACATCACTAAATAAATCCCGGGCCTAACTAATAAAACAACAACTTTTAGGCAAAATTCGACTTTATTCATCAACATAATATATCACTCTAGAAGGAAACTGATTCCAACGTTGCTCTAACAATTCGATACCTTTTGTAGAACGATTTGTCTTTGGCCTCAAAATACGCCTCAGTTATCACTTATTCATTGGAGCCAAATCTCTTTCCCTAGTGCATTCTTTTGAGGTCTGTAAACAGCCAGTAGTTGCTGGAGGCCAGATCTAGAGAATAGGATAGATGCGGAAGAAATTCGAAGTGCTATTCATGTAGTTTTGCCATCGTTGCGATCAAATTGTTACACGGTTCGTTGTCTTGGTGAAAGATCATTTCTCTTATTCATTTCTGGCCGTTATTTTGTGATTTTTTCTTCAAATGCACCAATAATGCTATATAATATTTGCTATTGATGGTTCTACCTTTTTCAAAGTAAACGATGAACAAAATACCTTGTGCATTCTAAAATCTTACCGGCTGATGTTTGCGTCTTTGGTCTCTGTAGAGGGCTCTCATCTGCTGCTGTTTACTCAGCTGACTGCCGATTTGACTCCGAGTTTCATTCATTGTCACATATCTACGCAAAAACTTCTTGTTGCGTTGAAACAGTTGCAAACAACGCTCTGAATCGTCGACTCGTTGTTGCTTTTTATCGACTCTGAGCAAACGTAGCACCCACCTTGAACACAGCTTTCTCATTGACAAATGTTTATGCAAAATGGTCTTCTAATGTCTTCTAATATGTTTAAACCCTCTGATAACTCACATAATTTCAATTTACGATCGGCCAAAACGAGTTTTTGGAGTTTTTCGGTGTTTTCTGAAACAGCTTCTGATTTTGGGTAACCTGAGCGTTTAGCATCATTTGAGTTTGTACGACCGCATATAAAGCCAGAATAGCACCCCTTAACCGTTGTTTCCGACGGAACAGAGTTCGAATAACACTTATCAAGCCATTGCTTTGTTTGAACAGTATTTTTCGCCAATTAGAACACAATGGTTTATCAAAACACAAAATTCAGATTTTTCCATTGTTTTTGAAAATTTGCTTCACTTAAATTACTGTAATTGGTAAACTAATAATTCGATTGAGTTCACAGTTTGTCACGTGCCATTTGAAAGTTAATACTTTATAAAGATAATATGAATTTTTATTAGTGGCGCCATCTATATGTCCAATCCGGGGCTTATTGAGTGATATGTTACAACAGCAAAATTCATTTGTGAGGGAAGCTGTAAGATACCTTTTAAGTGTATTTAGGTCAGTCAGTCAAGTGACACATGATTTAGGCAGGAGATTTTTTCGCAGTAGGTTGCTGGTTACTAACCAAGGCTATAAAATCCAATCTGTAATGCTATTTAACCTATAGATTTTGGGAGATGAGATGGATTCATAACTTTCTCAATATTATTTAAGCGAAAATGAATGCAATGAATTCAACTGGGATTCGAAATCGGCTTTCCAATTTCTCATTCCGAGCCGATATTCTTTGCATTACAAAGGAACATTTTGTAGGTAGCTGACTAAAAAGGAATATAAACAGATCACAGGGTCAAATCATACTCATATCGCATCATATTTCGTAAGAAAAGTTTTTTTTCTCAAGAAATGTTACTTTGTGGAAAAGATTCCCGGGAGGATGCTTTACTGATAACCAATTTAAGTCTACGGTCAACTACTATCTGTTGTACATGAATTCATAATCTGCACTTTATCTTACAGTCATGAAAACTAATTCAGTAGCTCTTTACATTGAGTGGGACTTAGTCTTTGTATTAGATGAACACTTTAATAAAAAAAAAGAATTAAGATTCAAATCAGTCATTGCATCTAAGCAAGAACATCAGAGAAAAAGTTTGACAAGATTTGAATCATTAATAACAAGTAACTCGTTCTCATGTAAAGACAACGTTGAAGTGGTTCAGAGAAAAGGGATATATAACTTTTTGCAAAGAGATTGCTCACATAATCTGGCAATGACTTCAGCGATCATCCTGATCGTGAAGTGTAAAAAAAAAACAAAAAAAAAAAAAAAAAAAGAGAATACCGGGAGTCTAAAAAATAGGTAAAGAACTCGGAAGCCGAAATTCATGGCATTTGCTGACAAATCATTAGATTAAATAAGGAGACATTTAAAACCAACAAAGCACATAAAACTTGTCAATTGCTGTGTTTTATGGCGTCGATTTTCCTTCGCACTTTCACACTTTTATTTATTTTTTAAAATGCTCAACACATTGAAACTGCTTTAAGTGTTCCAGTAATGACGGGTACAACTGTCACATTTACAATTCTCTTGAAGGTTTAGTTATTTGTGAAGTTGTTTAATTTCTTTCAATTTGACGCTATGATTTGATAGAATAAAGAAAACGGCTTCTAACACATTTTCTTCTTTGTTTACCATAACCAGTTTTGGTTTTCTGGTTTGGTTTAGCTAAACCACTTAAATCTCAATTTAAAAACGAGAATTTTATCTCTTTATTTTTCTCAAACATGGATTCTGGTTTGTGCAAATAACATTAGTTTGTGGAAAGAAAGACTAAATCAGAAACGTAGAATCACTGCCGACTGCAGTAATGCTAAATTCAATTACAATATCGAGCCATGTAATGCCGAGTAGAAGTGGGATAGCATGATTTCCGACAGTTATTTAAAAATAAGAGTTCAAATTGAAATAGTATTTTGCCGTTGTTGACCACTACAACAACAACACACAAAAAATGCAAATGCTTGCAAAATGACCATAAATTATTTGTCAACAATAAAAATTAACTAAATACTTTTGGTAAACAAAGAAAACAGATAACTAGAAAGATACAACAAAACAATGGAATCGTCTGAGTATCTGATCGGAAAAGAAAATGATAAGTATCTAGAAATAATGGCAGTCGAGTAAACCGAAACCTACCTCAGCAGAACAACGAAGTACTTTGCCTGAAGAGACCAGCTTGGTCGAAACTTAGGTAGCAAGTAAGTGGTGTGTGTTTGGTTCTTTGACACATATATAGATATAATAATAATAATAATATAATATACAAAAATAAGAAAAGCAAGAGGCTTCTGAATGTGTTAAAGAAAGCAAATAATTTTTCGAAATATTAATTGATTTATCAGCACTGAGCATTGTATTTAATTAGAATAGTAAATTATTGATTAATTAATTAATTAGTTTGTTTTTACGGCTTATCAACCCTTTGTGCTTTATGTCTATAAAATATTTTAAGATTGTGTGAAGTTTCTTGGGGATAAAGATTTTGTTGATACTAGTCTTACTAATTAACTCATAGCTGTACGTGGAAAAGATTTTGATTCATAATCTTCCCAAGTGTATTTACGTGTAAATAACGAACCCGATTGAAATGGGATCTCAGAGAGCCGAGTTCCAATTTAGAATCGTTATTCATTACACATCCTCGCTTACAGCACCTGGTATTTCCAAGCGGTTACCCATCTAGGTAGTGACTATACTCGACGTTGCTTAAATTTGGTAATCGTACGAGAACCGGTATTTCCACGTGACATGTCCGTAAGCCGCTTTTTCAAAAGAATGTTATTAAACTTCGTTCTATGCTGCATTTTATTGAAGAGAGCTTTTCTTTGCTTAAAAATAAGCTAGCTGATCAACTGGCATATTCACTTGATTGGTTGTATTCTTTCATTTTTTCAAAAACCGTTTTCTTGAACTAT
Organism: Ascarosepion bandense; assembly: GCA_037127315.1. Classification (NCBI taxonomy): domain Eukaryota; kingdom Metazoa; phylum Mollusca; class Cephalopoda; order Sepiida; family Sepiidae; genus Ascarosepion; species Ascarosepion bandense. The sequence continues at coordinate 120,027 of JBBBDQ010001455.1, read as the reverse complement.
CATTCCAGATTCTGCTCCATCAGTACGTGATACTACGCTATATTAATTTTTTTCTCATCTTAGACAAGAAGTCATTTTTACTGAATGAAAAAATGACACGTCACTTTTTCTCGATGGCAAAGAAAGCCCTGAATGCATGCAGCAAATCTAATAAAATAAATGTTTGGAAATTAAGAGAACGAAAATTCGTGTTAGATTTGAGTAGATATCGCGATGAACATTCAATATAGATTTCATAGCAAAAGAAAATAGACGTATGAAAAAAGTCAAATAATAATTTAGGACTAAAAAAAGGAAATAAAAATAGGAACAATGAAAGTGAAAGTGAAAGTAAAAGTAAGATCAAATAATAACAAATATAATCTAAATGGGGCAAAGAAAAAAATGAAAGAAATATAGAAATAAATGATTTAGAACTTTCCGTCTGTTGTCCTAATCTTTATTGCCATATTCACGACGTTTTGGTCTTTGTATGACTTAGTCACCTTTTAGCCAGTTTGTATTACCATAGACGATAGATTGTAATAATCTCTTTAGACTTTTTCTTAAAAAGATTAGACAGATACAATGGAAAAGTATTTATGTTATTAGTCCTGACCCAGTAACTCGACGTCAGTCACTTTTCCACGACCATAGTATCACTGTTTTTTTTTTCTCTAAATACTTTCATGGTAATTCATATGAACTTTATTCTACGGTACCTAGGCTTTATGAATTTAAGCCTAGTACCGGATTACCGGTAAGAATGTAAGTGTAGTTTCTAAGCTAACAATTTCTATTATCGGATTTCATTCTTGTGAAACTCTTTCTGATTTTTGCTTTTCGACTTCAAAAATTTAAATGCAATGTAAATTTTTACCATCTCTCTTAATTCTTATTCTTTCACTATCCTCTCTATATAGTAGTAGTGTTTCCTCACCTTTTCATGCATCTTAGTGGACTTATTGTCTTGCTTGTGGTGAAATGTTAGAAAAAGAAACAGTATGAATAGTAAAAATTTCTCATTGATTAATCCTTAAGACGCGGTATGAAAATATTTATACACAATTTTCTATTAAAGTATGTTGATGCCTTTAGGGTTGCTTTTGAGGGATATTGCAAATGACAGCTATAAGAGCAGAAATCAAATTTATGAAGATTGTTTGAGAATAAAATAACGCTTTATGAATAGACTGCCTAGGGTAATATAAATATAGCAATATACATATCGATCTCCTAAGGCTGCCAAACACTGAAAATAAACATCAAAAGATTAAGTCAAAAACCCACTAGATCTGAACCCAGTCCCAATTACTTTGTTTTACACGAATACTCGCTGTAAATTTGGGTATGACATATTGACCGAATTTATAGTCAAAATGTTTTTGGGAATTATGTTGATTTATATCACTCAGTCGTTTCGTTATGTACATTTTATTCCATCATTTCAAAATATATTTTTAAAAAAATTAAATGCCTGCATCCGAATAATTATTTAAAACACTCACACAAATATACAGGGTGGTCCAAAAGTAAGGGGACAATAGCTGGAATAGGTTTGTATATTGGTTACATTATTACAATGGTGTTCAATATAGCTATTTGTATTATTGTATACATTTAAATTTAATTGTCAGTGTAATAATTGTTAGCAAATATAATTGTATATATAATCTCAAAATAAATCTTACTTACTGTCCATCTACTTTTGGACCACCCTATGTGGGTTGTGGTGCAGTGGATATCGACTCGGAACGACAAATCGGACAAATTGGGTTCTATAGTGGCTGGCAACCAGTCTACCGCAGAAAGCAATGGCAACCTACCGCGGGATGCAACCTACTTCTGTCCAGTCGGAGACATGATCGCCCAAAGCGTGTATCACATATGACCCTTAACTGAGTAACTATATACATATATACGGAGGTCAACACAAAGCGACAGTAGTCTGCTTGAACGCAATATTCAGGCATGAAACAAACTTAAAACTATATTTCTATCATACATACAGGATGCGATAGATAAATTGTCGTCTAAATCAATAAAAAAGAAAAGTAACACTAATACCTCATGTTAAGATGCATTTACCCAAATTGTACAAAAAATCTTCAAATACTAATCAGGAAATGTATTAAAAAAAAATCGCCGTTGGCTTCTACCGCAGCTTCTAAATGACTACGGTAACTCCTTCATTTCTTCTGGGTGGTCTCCTTGTCTGAGTTGGTGAATGCTGCCATAATCTTTACCTTCAGTTCATCTTTTGTGTTACAAGGAGTTTTGTTGGTCTCTTGCTCAACTGCGCCCCACACATAATAAACGGAGTTGCAGTCTGGGTAGTTAAATGGTCAAATGTAAGTGGGGGTGATATGATCGCAGAAATTGTCTGACAATCATGACTGGGTTCTCCTATTTGTGTAGACTCCTGTTGTCAGACATATAGTCTTCCAGTAGCCACCCTCTTGACCCAGAGAAGCATTAAATCCTCAATTACTTGATTTTAAACCTCCGTGTTAAATCTGGGGCCCTCACTAACACATTAGACTTCTTTTCATATCAGAACAATAAAACTCATTCAATTCTTTACAAATCTTCTGCACTGTGCTCAGAGTGATATCTAAAAACTCTAAAATATTCGTACAAGCAGTACAACATGCCGTGTCTAAATTTCTGGTGGAGTGAATTGCGTAATGCTGCTTTTTCTCTTACACATAGTTCCCAACTGATTTTACCATAATGTGCAGCTGACAAAAATTAAAAACAAGACGTGCATGTGTACGACATTAAAAAATAAAATGACAATAGTTTACCCATCGCAGCTTCTGTGTGTGTATGAATGTATATATATATACTCCTGATCAAAAATTTAAGACCACTTAAAAATCTTTAAAAAGAATTTTTTTTTTATGGATAGATTTTAAACTCCTCCCACTTAAGGTTACCAATACTACAATCTAAAAGGTTATGGAAACAAAAAACTACATTCCAAACATTTTATTTAGAAATCTACATTTTTATAAAATGTGGCGATTTACACATGATCAAAATTATAAGATCAGGGGTATAAATTGTTAGATCTATGGCAATTCCAATGTTTTTAGTTCAGTTAGAGATTAGCAATCACTGCATAAAGGTGTTACCATGCCTAAAGCAAGCAAGCAAGCTTACCAAAGTTGAGCGTTCTCGAATTCTAGAATTCCATAAGCAAGGTTTGTCACAGCGGGCGATCGCAGCTAAGGTAAATCGCAGTAAAACTGTGATTTGCAACTTTCTAAAGAACAGTGAGAATTATGGAAAAGCAAAATACTCTGGTAGGCCCCCGCCAAATTTCTCCTGCATTGAGTAGGAGAAGAAGACGGATTGTTATGAAAGACGGGGGACTTTCTTCTAGTCAAATTAAGGCAGTCACAGATGCTGATTGCAGTCCCGTAACCATCAGAAGACACTTAAGACAAAAAGGCATGGTAAATAAAAAGCGTAAACAAATTCCTCGGCTGCTTCCACGTCACAAGTTACCATGCCTAAAGCAAACAAACTTACCAAAGTTGAGCGTTCTCGAATTCTAGAATTCCACAAGCAAGATTTGTCACAGCGGGCGATCGCAGCTGAGATAAATCGCAGTAAAACTGTGATTTGCAACTTTCTAAAGAACAGTGAGAATTATGGAAAAGCAAAATCCTCTGGTAGGCCCCAAAGCATTTCTCCTGCATTGAGTAGGAGAATAAGACGGGTTGTTATGTCAAATTAAGGCAGTCACAGATGCTGATTGCAGTCCCGTAACCATCAGACGACACTTAAGACAAAAAGGCATGGTAAACAAATTCCTCGGCTGCTTCCACGTCACAAGTTGGAACGCTTAAAGTTTGGTCGTGAATACCAAACATGGGACGTTGAGAAGTGGAAGAAAGTCCTGTTTTCTGATGAGAAAAAATTAAATCTCGATGGTCCTGATGGCTTCCAACGATATTGGTATAACAAAAAAATTCCTCCTGAAATTTTCTCCGCACGTCATAGTAGTGGAGGGTCCCTAATGGTATGGGGTGCCTTTTCTTACAGAGGGACGACGGAGCTCCAGGTAATGCAGGGTCGCCAGAGAGCGGCTGGTTGTGTTAACATGATACAAAAAGCATCTTTGATGACGGAGGGCCCTCGTTTGTGTGGGAATGGATGGTTATTCCGACAGGATAATGCTGCAAGCCATGTTGCAAGACGGACCTTGACCTTTCTACAAGAAAATGGGTCCATCTCTTGGGACATCCTGCATGCTCACCGGACTTGAACCCAATTGAAAATGTTTGAGGATGTATGACAAGAGATGTTTATCGAAATGGCAAACAATATTCAACAAAAAATGAACTTTGTGAAGCCATCTTCAGAAGCTGGAGCAACATCCCCCGCACCTTAATAGAAACGCTTATTTCTAGCATGCCCGACAGAATTTTTGAAGTCATCAAAAGCAGTGGAGGTAGACTTCATTATTAAATTTGGTTGTTGAATATTTTCATACACTTTTTGTACAATTTCGTAGAATTTTTGTCTCTGGTCTTATAATTTTGATCATGTGTAAATCGCCTCATTTTATAAAAATGTAAATTTCTAAAAATATTTGGAATATTGCTTTTTGTTTCCATAACCTTTTAGATTGTAGTATTGGTAACCTTAAGTGGGAGGAGTTTAAAATCTATCCATAAAAAAAATTTTTTTAAAGATTTTTAAGTGGTCTTAAATTTTTGATCAGGAGTGTATATACACACACACATACACCAGACTGAATAAGGAGATGTAAAATTTGAACAAAATTACAGTTATCTTTATAGTAAATTAGTATTGATTCATGTAAAGCATACATTTTGGAATTGTATTTTTTAAACAATGTTTGCATTTCAATGCAAGGTGTTGAAAAAATTCTATGAGTTGGATAAAAGTTAATTTTACGTTTTTTTTTTATCTTTAAGAAAAAAACATGTGAACGTGATAATTTGCATGTGAAAAAATTTTTTTCCATTTAGGTAATCCATATTTCAACTGTTTCACAAGACGCCCCGAAGCTTTTCATCGATCATGACAGAATCTAAATCAGTTTGGATGGTACAGAAAAACACTTTCATTTTTGACGACTAAATATCCTTTTATGATTTTAAGTTACCTTATAAATTTTTATTTCATATCGGCAATAAACTGAGAAAACTGCACAAAACACTTTTTATTTCGGTCGTAATCTTTATCAATAGAATTGTTTTTCCTCACGCCCATGTGAGTAATCTTGTCAACTGAGCACGTCGATAAAAATATCGATAGATCGGTTACGAAAGATTAAATGCAAAAAATGAAAGTCAGAAGTAATAAAAACCTATTATCAAACTAGCTGTTCTGTTACGATTCCCACGCCGCTATAACACCGAATTATGCTGTAAAGATGTTGACTTCTACCCTAAATTTTCCTAGAGATCACATTCTTCTAAGAAACTATATCTATTCTTTCATCATTTTTGGCAAGAAAATAATTGAAAACTTATTTTGCAAATACAAAGTGCTTTTCTTGCGTTATTTCATCTCTAGACACGCGTGCGAGCCCTCCACATTATTAGTTTGTGAAAACAAGCTAAAACATACTGCTTTTTGTCTATTCACATTTAATATTTTTTCGTGTTGTCAACAGAAAGCAAAATGTTAAAATCAACCTCTGAGTAAATACAAATGTAAAGAGTACCAAAGAGTTGCAAATTCATAAAAATCAGTATTATCGTTTCACACCTTTATTCGAAATATTATTTGCAATTGTTGATATTGTAACTGGTAATAAAGGAAACAGAAACATTATCAACTCCTCATCGTTATAAAAGGGATTTGATTTGTAATAAACCTTTTAGTAAAAATAAAACAAGGTAACTATATAGGAAGATGAAAAATTAAACATTATTGTGAACACTTGATTTTTTTATTTTTTTTTATATGGTGGAACAGTATTTTTCTGTTTCAACACTAAAGTGAAAATTACATAACAAAGACATTTATATGCAACCAACTGTTTTGAAGGCACCTGGTCTTATAAACGAAATTCTAACTTCAGTAAATTTTCTTGGTTAATTTAAGTATAACTGAAATTCAGGGAAATAATTGATTTTTGATGTATGAGTTTTTCATGCTTTTTCTTTTAAAAATTCTAGTTGGTAGTTTTAATTTGTAATTTATCGCCTGGATTTTCTGTTCTAAAAGTTTTAGAAAGCGTCCTATGACTATTCTAATCTACATTTGATAGATTAGATCATGTCTTATATCATGCATTATATCTTCTCTGTTCTCTTACATAGGAAACATTGTTTTAATTAAATGTATTTTTTGACCCCAAAGAGTTTTGCTCACCGGATGATAGAACATCTATAGTTAGTAAGATAAGTACTAAACTATAGTTTACAAAATGATAAAATAATAAAAAGCATCAGTAAAATTTATGAAATATTTAATACAATGCCACTGAAAATTGAAATATAATTTAGATTTTTTAAAAAATAGATCTTAAAAACTTTGGTTTTATTTTCGAATTAAACTCCCTAAACTCTGGGGAAAACAACCATAAATAACTGTATATACTTCTCCGGTGATGTATTGTAATTATTTACACAATTTATATTGTTGGATTGTTGTTCTTATTTTGTCATATTCACGACGCTGTTGTACATTCCAGCCTTCTTCTGGTGTTTGGGATTTTTAACCGAACCCCTTATACAAAGGTCAAAACGTGAATATGACAACAAAAATGGGGACAACTCTCGTAACAATATAAATAGTGTAAATAACTAAAATTCAGTTTTTAATTCTAGTAGAAGGAAAGTAAGTAATCTGTGTGTGAATGTGGTAAAAACCAGTCAATTTAATTTTGAATATTGTGATTTATTGCTTCATTTATTTTATCGAAAGTATCTAAGTTTTCTTGTTTGAGAAATACGTTAGGAAGTACAATTTTTGTGAAAAATAGTATTTTCCCTCAGAAGTAAATCAGAAAAATTAATGATAACCTAAATTTTATTAATGATTTCAATAAGACCTGTTTTTATAATGAATATCTACGTATTTTTTCGTTCTGAATATTCTTGACAAGCATTTATTTTTCATTAGTAAAATTAGTGACTGCAACAGTATGAAAAAAATCGAATTAATAAAACCATTGTTTTGTTTCGCCGTGAAAGTCCTTCGGAGCTGAACAGTCAAAAAACACCCCAAGCTAAATAAGGACGCGTAGATTCGAACCCCGCCGAAGCGCACATTCTTTTATTAAAGACACGCAAACCCAGGCCTGTGAACGAAAATTATATTTTTAAGGTAGGTTGTTTATTCAGGCGTGTGTATCCGCTAAATATAATGTATTTACTAATAAGAAATGTCGGACAAAAAATTTAAAAAATCATTAATTTTCTAAGATCGTACAAGGTGGCTCATAAGTCACTTTACATTTTAAAAATTAAATAACTTTTTTCAGAATTATTTATTAGTGAAGATAATTGAATTTTACTTTGAAAATAGACGGTCAATTGTTGCAACGCAAATATCTTATATGCGCCATTTCAATGTTCGACATCCTCCTAGTAGGCCTGCAATAATGAACTTAGTGACGCGTTTTCAAGAGCAGGGCTCTGTAAATACGTGGACGTGGTCGCTCAGTACGTACACCTGAAAATACTGAAGATGTGAGGCGTAGCACTGAAGAGAACCTAACCACATCCACTCGAAGGCGTTCTCAAGAACTTGTCATTTCACAGAGTTCTCTGCAGTGCATTTTAAGAGACTTGCACATGTATCCCTACAAGGTTCAATTAGTGCAATCTTTACAACCAGCAGACTTTCAGAAACGACTAAATTACGCTGTCAGGTTTCAGGAAACTGCAAGAAATGACAATGAGTTTATTTACAAGTTGATCATGAGAGATGAGGCTCATTTCCATTTGAATGGGTATGTCAATAAGCAGAATATCAGATTCTGGGGCACCGAAAATCCACACCAAGTTCATGCGAGTCCAATGCACCCAGTAAAAGTCACAGTATGGAGTGGAATAACCTCAGAAAGGGTTATTGGGCCATTCTTCTTTGAAGATGCGAATGAAAATGCTGTGACTGTAACTGCTGAGAGATGCTAGTGAATTTTGTTCAACCTCAGTTAGCAAACATGCCAGGGTATTGGTGACAACAAGATGGAGCAACTGCACATACAGCTAGAGCCACAATACAGTTGTTAACTACGATGTTTCAGGATAAAAAAATCTCACGAAATTCCGATTTGGAATGGCCTCCACGTTCACCTGATTTGACAGCACCAGACTTTTGGCTTTGGGGATATCTTAAAGACAAAGTGTACGCCAATAAGCCTCGAACCATCCAAGAACTTAAGGCAAACATATGACAGGAAATTCTTTCCCCACATCCTCCGATGTTAAAAACTGTCATGGAGAATAGCTTAGAAAGAGCTCAACATTGCAAAGCCGAAAATGGAGGATACTTAAGAGACATTATCTTTCATAATTAAGTCAGAACAAATTTCCACACTCTAAACTGTGTAATAAAAAAAGAATTAAATACACTCATTTAAGAAACAGTTGTTTCATTTTCAAACTGTAAAGTGACTTATATACTGACCTGGCCCCGGCCTTCGGGTCTGGGGTCGGGAATGACCAAATTAAGACCAGTTTTAAGACCAGTTTAGACCGGTTTTGAACCTATCCACTGCGGTGGATAGGTAATATTTTGACCAGTACCTGGGCGTACGCGCTCAGGTTCCCCACGTTAAAAAAGACCTTGTGTCACATCTCTCTCAAGTGGGGGAGAAGAGTAAAAAATAATGTAGAAAAAATAACTGAGATTTGAAAACAATGATGCAGGAAAAACTGACCGAAGATTTCGGTATCCATACAATTATTGGATTAGATAAAGATGTGAATTGTTGTTGTTTCAATAAGAAAGATATAAGCACGCAAATGGATACAAAGTAGGACTAGGGAATTATAAAATCAGTTGCTTAAACTCGTTCTATTCGTCAATAGCTTCGAATACTCGAATTATGACTGCAAATACATAAAGAAAAAGAATGATTACTAGATAGCATCGTTTACTAGCCTGCGACGATGCTATCTACAAATTTTGTAATAGATAAAAACAAAAACAAAAAAATCTAATTTATTCAGTGATGGCGGACAGCTTCAACAGTTAAAACGTCACCAATCCTCTAAAATTGTTTTGACAGAAAACCAATAACTTTACGTTCGTTTAAATAAACGTAATCGGGTCAACAACCTTTTGTCCCTCACACACGTAAATATATCTATGGTAAAAGTTTTATTACAAGTTTATAACAAAACCATAGTTTACTGTAATACAAGAGCCGTTGTGTTTCGGTACTATCTTAATACACCTCGTCAAGCAGTAAAATATTTGTTGAAATATTAGAAAAGAATTTCACTGCCTGACAAGGTACTAATAAAATAGTACCGAAACACAACGGCTCTTGTGCTGCAGTAAACTATTTTTATTAGAAATTTGTAATAAAAATATAACCATATCTAATGTGTCGAGTACTTTAATAAAGTAATTCATTACAAGCAGTGGATTGTTATCCCATTAGTTTGTACTTCTAAGATGTGTGTGCGTGTAAATATTTAACAGGCCGGTTAATGAAATTCGAGAAACAAGACAACAAAATGATAAAGATATTGTCAATAATACTGATATTTACTATATATTTATAGGCCTATTGACTAAACCGAAGCTCGAAGATAAAGATTTTAAATTTGGAATTTTTGGACACATCTGTGACCATTCTTAACGAGACAAATTTGAACTCTCTTTCGCGAAATCTTTTTCTTCTGTGTTGCATTACTGTAAGAAATTTGATTTTGATCTGGTACGTTGACACGATTATAATTGTGTAGGATTTGTAGAAGGCTATCTTTGAAAACTGTATTATCTTTAAGTAAACATAAGTAAATATTTAACAGGCCGGTTAATGAAATTCGAGAAACAAGACAACAAAATGATAAAGATATTGTCAATAATACTGATATTTACTATATATTTATAGGCCTATTGACTAAACCGAAGCTCGAAGATAAAGATTTTAAATTTGGAATTTTTGGACACATCTGTGACCATTCTTAACGAGACAAATTTGAACTCTCTTTCGCGAAATCTTTTTCTTCTGTGTTGCATTACTGTAAGAAATTTGATTTTGATCTGGTACGTTGACACGATTATAATTGTGTAGGATTTGTAGAAGGCTATCTTTGAAAACTGTATTATCTTTAAGTAAACCGAAATCCCTGTTTAATATGTGATTCTATGTTGAAAATGTGTCTAACTCTATTTTACGCCTTTCTTATTGGCTTTTATATGAACATATTAAAAGGAGGCATCTGATGTTATCAATGCTGTGGTCTAGTTGGTCTATAAATATCAGTGGTATCTATATTTATAAAAATTGATATGTTTGTGTGTCTCATTCCTCCAAAACACTTGCATTGATTTAAACCAAAATTCGGTCATTTGTCGATCACGATATGAAACTGATGTACGCAAAATTTATCGAATCGATTTACAAAGTACAGCAGAAATCACCGAAACACTTAGAATTTAGGAACTCTTCTCCTCCGAGACGGCTTATGCTAATTCAATCAAAATCGGGTAGCTTGTAGATCAAGATTCGAACCTTTTATTTACACAAACAATTTTCGAATTAATGTACAGGGTACGTCAAAAATCAACGACAAACATAATTTTGGGCATTTGTTTGCACATTTTTATGCATTTCTCCAAGACACTTCACTCAAACTCATCCAAAATAGTCACTGGTAGATCAAGGTCTGATGCTATTATATGCAAAAAAAAAATTTTAATTGACCCACAGCTTGCGACAAAAATTAATGGAAGATATTTTTTAAGATCGTTTATTTCTCCGAAACGCTTAGTTGTATTCCAACAAAAATCGGGTTTTTTTTTTATAGCTTTTACCTTATGTGCCAAACAATTTCACGCCTTCTACAAGGTACCAACCCCACCGGGGTTGAAGGGACAATGCATCCACTTATTTTGCGTCACAACATCATCGCATCACATTACAGGCTCCCGTAACGTCCATCTCCGTTCTTTCAATAAACAGGAATGATGTATATCATAATTCCCGTTTATTGGCAAAATTAACCAAGCATGAATCCTATTTTACAAATACAATAAAACTCAATAGCTCGCATTTTTTTAACTTGCGTATCACGGCAACCTCATACTGGAGTTTTTTAAATAAAAACATATTACCATTTAAACATAACCACTAAAAACCCGAGCTATACAGCTCGTTGACAATATATTTATCATTTTGTATTTCTATTTCATTAACCGGCGTATTAAATCCGTATTATAAGAAGCATAAGGGGATCATCTTTTGTTTTAATTTATATATATATATATAGCGACACGCATAAGTATTGGATACATATTATTTTCTGTTATAACTCTAGTTTATGTTCGCCATTTCGCCTGATATTTGGTAAGTAATATCTCGTAAAGTTGTTTTAGTTGTATGCAGAAGGAAAATTAAAAAATCATGGCTGAATTCATTATTTTCTTTTATCAAAGTTCAAAATTACCCTATGCAAAAGTATTGGATACATGACACTTTTTTTTCGAATTTCCAATGGAAATTTTGTATTTTAAGACTTTAAATATTCAGATTTTTGATAGTATTGAAATATTATCTCTGACCAATCAGAGAAGCACACAATTACAAGATAGTGTTACCAATCATTTGACTCTTTGATGTGCATTCTGCAATTCAAGGATTAAGAATGGCAAAAACTAAAGCATTATCCAGAGATATGCGAGATAGAATCATTGAATGCCACAAAGGAGGATAAGGTTACCGAAAAATTAGCAAAGAAATGAATCTAGCACTAAGTACAGTAGGAAATATCATCAGAAAGTATAAGGAGTATGGCGATGATACAGCAAACCTTCCAAGAAATGGAAGACCGAGTAAAATGAATGAGAGGACTTCAAGGTGGATCAGTAGAAATGTGAAAAAAAACCCTTTCGTTACTCGTTCTGAAATTAAAACTGATGTTGAGGGTACTGAAATTAATGTAAGTAAGGATACCATTAGCAGAGCTCTATATCGTACAGGCTTTCATTCAAGATCACGGATTAAAGTTTGTCGCAACTTATGAAAAAAAAGTGTGCAGTTTTGAGAAAAGGTAATCTTGTCGGATAAAACAAAAGTTGAACTATTCGGAAGGAACACAGTGACAAGTGTTTGGTGAAAAAATGGAACTGCCTTCAACAAGCATAATACCATCCCCACAGTTAAGTTTGGGAGTGGTTCCATTATATGATGATGCTTTTCATCCAAGGGCACTGGTGAGTTACAAGTTATCCATGGTAGAATGAATGGTAGCATGTAATGGGAGATTCTAAAGAACCTTCAGAAATCTGCAACTTATTAAGGACATGGTCGGAATTTCGTGCTTCACTACGACAATGATCCCAAACACACAGCAAAATTTACAAAGAAATGGTTTGAAAATAATGGTATTAGTACTCTCAATTGGCCAAGTCAGTCTCCTGACTTGAATCTAATTGAGAATTTGTGGAATATTTTGAAGGTTAAAGTTCATAAGCGGAATCCACAAAATGTCAAGCAATTAGAGGAATTATGCAAGGAAGAATGGGGTAAAGTAACGGTGGATCAGCGTGGAAAACTTGTGGACAACTACAGAAAGCGACTGGAAGCAGTAAAACAAAACAGAGGCTACGCAGCGAAATATTAAATTGATGTATCCAATACTTTCGCATAGGTTAATTTTGAAATTTGATGAAAAAAATGGATTCTACCATGAGTTTTTAATTTTCTTTCCACATATAACTAAAACAACTTTGAGACATTACTTACCAAATATCAGGCAAAATGGCAAACATAAACTAGTTTTAATAGAATAACATGTATCCCATACTTATGCGTGTCACTGTATATATAACCTTTCTTGTATACGCAGGCCTCTAGATGTAATACACTATTTAAAGTAAAAACAAAATAGTGAAGGCATTTCAAATACGAGTATCTACTAAAAAATAATGTAGGATTAAAACTAAATCCATCAATTCTTTAAGGTCTAGAGAAAATTTCGTTAGTGAATTTAAAAAATTTCGTTATTTGCTCATGATTCATTCAACCACATTTTGTTCTCACTAAGTTTCGCTAATTTTGAGGTAGCTTCATTATTCCATGCTACCAAAACTCGACATCTTTGTCGTTGATGAAATGGTCTAAATGTTTTATTTCTTCAAGAAATGAAGCCCTTCCTGTTAAGAGAATTTTGCTGGGAACAATACGTGATAATCAGATGGTGCAATGTCAGTTGAGTACGGTGAGGATAGTATTTACTAAGCGGAGCTTACGTGTGGCACAAGTCTATAAAGATGGGCTATCCAGTAAGAAACGAACTCACTACTCGATCGTAACAGATTATGCAGAAACGCGAAGTCTGGCGTTGTTTCGATTGGCAAATTCCGGACGCTTTTTTATGAATAGAGAAATAAATGAATATTAGAAAATAAAACTGGAAAGTTTTCAAATATTTTTCACTTCTGCCTAAAACTTATTGCAACTTTTTCTTCACTAGATTTTTTTTATCTTGGCATTTTCGTTGCTTCCATTTCTTTTCCTACAGGTAACAGTTTATTTGACTATTTTCTCTTATTTTAATTTTTACATGGGAAAACAAACTTATTTTCGTCGCTTATGACTGCAGCTAGCCAAGATGAATCGGTACAACTTTATTCTAAGTTATTTTATAATCTGAGTATTGTTCTGGTCGCTGCTAATTATTGCTTCTAAAAATTGATATGCTATTTCTTTACTAACATTATCTTTTTGCGGTCACAAAAGAAAGATTATGTAAATGTTATTTTTTCTTTTTAATATTTTTTTATTTTGTAATTGCTAATCCCTCCATCAGCATGATATATAATTTCTGTACATCTGAGGTATTTACAGTTTATCGACTAGATAAAAGCGTTAGTTAGATCGAGTGATTTGATCGAATATGTATATATTATTCGTCAGCCCCCAAATCCCCCCCCTTTTTTTTAAACGAGATACTTTTGTATTTATTTTAATAATAAAGGGAAATATGATCCTTATACTTAAATAAATTTTGTCGGTGTGGCAGTAGAAAGAACCTATATATATATATATATATATATATATGTGAGAGAGAGACATGAAAATGTTTATATAAACTGGCAAAGTGACGGAATTGTCAAGCAAATTTCAATCAGACTTTAAAGAAGTAAAATACGCAAGAATTACATTTTCCCCGAACTACTTTTAATGAAGTTTTAAAAAATATTTTTACATTTATCAATTTTCACTAGAAATTATTTTAGAATCAATAATTTGTTTTATATAATTAGAACAAATTTTTGTAATCCTCAATTCAAAAATGAAATACAATTTTTTGTTAAAATGATTTTCTTGCAGGGTGTAAAAGCGTGTGTTTTAGATTAAATTGTGTACGTTGTGGCCCAGTGGATATCAGCTCGGAACGAGAAACCGGGGAGCCGAGTTCGAATTCCGGTTGAATCCATTGTATTCACTTGCGCGCAAATACCCTTGGGTAAGGTATTAATCCGTCTCTTCCTTCCAGTTATGGGTTAAATAACAGGACAGATTGGGTTCTATAGCCTTGGTCGGCAACCAGTCTACCGCAGAAAGCAATGGCAAACTACTGCGGGATAATCTTCTGCCCAGTCAGTCATGTCTCTTTCGAGACATGATCACCCAAGCGTGTATCACGTATGGCACTTAACTGACTGACTGTGTACGTTAAGTACGAACTATTCTGACCAGTACTTTTTGTATTTTCAAATAAAAATAAAAACCGTGTATGCAGCTTCTAAGTCGGCTTTAAAACTGTTTTCAAAACGACTTGAAGAATTCTGTTCGTATTCTTCCCCAACCGATAATTCACTTAAAAACCATAACAAAACGATAAACTTCTTGATTCTCCGACGGAGGAAGTTGTTTGATTTTTTTTTTTTTTTTTTTTTTTTGTGACTTAACATTTTGTGGATTTTTTAATGAGAAAATATATTTCTGGTTTGGAGGAGACTGCTAACATTACTAGGTCCTTCCTCTAAATGCTGATGAATCACGACACGTGTTCATGTGTCGTGTTCCTTCAGAACGTAGGCGATCATGGACTTCATTTGGCTCTCTCTTGTCGCTCCCAATAATTCTCTTGGTATCTCTGCTAAGTTCCACTCTGTCAGCCATTTGCTCAGACCTAGCAAGTACGTCTCGCGCTGTTTTCCCTTGTCTCTCCTTTTAATTATCCGACCTGTGAGTATTAAGTTCTCCAGGCCCACCTTCCTCATGTGTCACAGAAACTTCACTTGTCTTTTCCTAATATTTAGTATCAGTTTTCTTCTTTCCAACACCTCATTGCTCTGTCCATGGTATCCTCAGAATCATTCTGTAGAACCACATTTCTGCTGCCTCAAGCCTCTCCTTCATCTTTGACGGGATCGTCCAGCATTCACTTCCATACAGAAGGACAGATATCACATAGCAATCCAGCACGCTTTTCGTTGTTTCTAATGAAATTTTCTTGTCTTTCAGTACTCTGGTTAGCTTCTGAAATGCGTCCTTGGTCATGTCATGTCTTTGGATCTCCATGTCGCACTTTTCATTCTCTGTCAAATTAACCATGATTATCAAATGAGAACAGATGCTTTCCTTCTGATTTGACCGTAACAGCTATAGCGGAGGAGTGCGTAAGTAAAGAAAATTTGTATGATTTAATAAGAATGATTTCATTGTTTAAGAAAGCAAAAATTTAAAAATCCAAATGAGCAAAGGAATTTTCGAGATAAGATGTTCCTTTATCACCATTAAAATTTAGTTGTCTTTTCAAGTAAGAAACAAATGATTGCTTCTTTGACGTTAATAAAATTAGGCATCAGCTAGAATATAAGCACATGGTTAACGACTGTTGATTGTTTACACTCGATTTAAGTTAATCTCACTGGTCATTAAATGGTTGTCATTTTCAAAACAAACGCCACCAAAACGCAGGACTTCAGATAAAAAAACAAAAAACAATAAAAATTCCTTAAAACAAAAACACAAAAAACAAAAAACAAACAAAAAACAACACAAAAGTGGTGGTGGAAGAAAAATGATATTACAAAAATATACAATTAAAAAAAAAAGTAAAATTAGTTAAACCAGAAAAAAATCGAATTAGATAATTTATACTTAAAAAAATGGTTAAATAAAAACGATTTAATTAAAAAAGTAAAATAATGTTTGCCTGAGGACGAAAAAACAAAAAAACAAAAAGAAGTTCACTCCAAAGTGAGAAAAGAGTAAAGTTTAAACGAGATGCAATAAAGTTTATGAAATAGTTAAATTAAAAATAAAACAACAACAAAAAAAGAAATTGAAGTTAACTCAAAAAACTAAAATAAATGTCGGACGAAACCTGGGGAAGGAAAAACATAAAATCAAACGACTGACAAGAAAAACAAACCATTCAAATGCCAAGAAACAATTAGTTTTTAAAACGATTTTCAACTCTTTTCAATTACTCAATAAATAAAAACGTAAACTCTAAATTAAATACAAACACAATAGAAAATACAGTAGTCTGGTAGGATTTTATTCAAACAAAGAGTAATAAAAAAAAATAAGATTGTGGCCAAAGCTGAAAGGAAAACTAAAAAGAAAAAAAAAGATTAAAGCAAAAGCGAATAAAGGAAAAAAAAAAAACTTAGTTTGTTCTGGCGTGAAAGTTCTTAGTAAATAAACCGAAACCATTTTTGTAGTACACGAACTTTGACTGCCTTCGTCTGAAAAAAAAAGTCAGTTAACGTTCACAAACGAGATTTAAATTACCTCAGCAAAGAGTTTATCCGAACAAATGCCGTAAAAGTATTTAGAGGAAAGGTACAGTGAGGCAACTTTACGGCAGTGGGAAAGTGACTGAAAAGGAGCCGCCAAATCAGAACAAATAATATTGCTGATTTGAATTTTATCAAGATATAAGGCAGGAGCTCCGGACCATATGTTGCAGCAATATTTTACACAAGGACAAATGGTAGACTTATAGATATACGAGATATATTCAGGAGAGAAAAAGTAATAAAAAATAAGGTCAATTAAATCTTCGAAAATAAATGCATCGGCAAGAAACCCTTAATACAAATCAAAATATATTTTAATTTTCATATTAACGGAAAACAGATGAATTAAATAACATTAACTCCTTTTCTACAATAATTTATGAGTTCAATGTTAAAAACAGAATAACATATCTTTAGATAACATTACGGATAATTTTTACTTCCCCCTCGTAGTTGTCATGTAAAATGAATTATTAAAAACAGTATTAACCGTACGAAAATCATTTCCTCTTCAGATACATTGTTTTAAAGAGAACTAAAAAACACAAAACACTTCTCAAAATATATTGTTGAAGAACTGTTTGCTTTAAAGAAATTTAAAATAACATGAGCAACCGTATTGTTATAAACAAAGACACTATTGTAAATATATCGTTACTAAAAGTTTTCTAATTATAAACAAGATGAAAATATCATTTAGAATATAAATCGGCTACTCTTAGCAACCAAACGCGGGCTGGAAGTTACAGACCAACCCTCTTTTTAATTTTCATAAACGATCCCCTGAGAGTACATTTCAATTATGATTGAATGACTATGCTAATGATAGAATGGTATATGGGTGCAAGACTCTAGCTAACGAGAGATTGGCAGCTGATTTCACCCTTGACCTAGCTCTAATATCTCAGTAGGTGAAAAACTGGTGGGTTACGTTTTATACGTCGAAAACTAAATTTTTTTTATCATCAACGATCAGAACCTGAACAACCATGATAAACGGATGTTCTTTCAGAGAGGCTCCAGGAAAAATGGTCGGTTCCCTGTACTGCTATCGGAAGTATCTGACTCCTACATTCTACATTTACTAGAGTTAGATCAAGCAAAACATGGAGTACTTCTACTATTTATGAGTAGAAGCTGCCTAATCTTCACCTTCTAATCTCGAGAGTATCCAGAAGTTTTTCCGCGTCCTTGTGGGTAAAGAATTATTCTCTACCCTACAACCCATTTCTCACAGACGAAATTTCGTAAGCCTCTCTCTGCTTTATTGCTATTTCCAGGAAAATAGTCAGATCAACTACATTCTTTAGTTCCACCAGTTAACCAATAGATTTATTTATTAGAAACAAATCAACATGTTTAATCCAATTTAGTTCCTCAAAAATTTGCCTAATATAAAAATAATGTTGTCTATGAATTCTCAGGCCTTTTGGGGAATTGAATCTCAAACATTAATAACATACATTCTTGTACTGATCACACATGCACCACAATTTTTAGCAGGTACACTTTTCATTTCTTAAAAGGTTAGTGCAATTCACGCGCATATACATTAAAATATTACAAATAACCAAAATATTAATATAAGACAAATTGTAATAGATCGCATCAAAATATATGACTCAATTACAAAAAGCCTCAAAATACTGGAATCAAGGGAAGCAACCTACATTAAATACGTTTTCTCCATAAGAAGTCGTATACATGCAGTATAAATTAAGTTTGATAGGTGTAAGCGAGGTCGCTATTAAGTAACTTGGAGTTGGTTCCAGCAGGTTAAGAAACATGGTAATTTGCTAAACAGGCAATTCTCATGAAATGAAACCTCTTGATGACGACTGCAGTGAGAGTCGAAAGTATTGGGAGGGATACAAGAAATGAGCTTTGGAAAGTGAATTCTTTACATAAAACAATTTAGGCAGATTTTGTAAAAATTAAAAATTTGAACTGACAGACTTTGTCAATATGTTTTAATAAAACTTGAAATAATTCTTGCTGTCTTAAATACACCTTATATATATATATATATATATATATATATATATATATATGTGTGTGTTAAAAATTTAGATGAAAAAGATTTATGCTCTAAGAAGCTGAAATTAAATAAAAACAATGGTAAAAAGTCAATATTCAATAAGTCTAAACTAACTGGTCAGTAAAAAATATTCCGCCTGTTTGTGTGTATTGGTAATGTATTCAGTCAGTCAGTTAAGTGCCGTACGTGATACACGCTGGGGCGATCATGTGTCGAAAGAAACATGACTGACTTGGCAGAAGATTATCTCGCACTAGGTTGCTATTACATTCTGCGGTAGACTGCTTGCCAACCAAAGATATGGAACCTAATCTGTCCTGTTATTTAACCTATAACTGGAGGGAAGAGACGGATTAATACCTTTCCCAAGGGTATTTGCGCGTAAGTGAATGCGAGGAATTCAACTGGAATTCGAACTCGACTCCCCGATTTCTCGTTCCAAGCTGATATCCACAGCACAACAACGCACATACCGAGATTTATTAATCAAATTTTAAGTGTTCAACATTTGGTATCTTTACAACTGAACTGATGTTACAGTCAAGAAGGTTCTGCTTTATCAGATTAATAAATTTTGTTTTAAATGTCACTTTGACGCTGATGCTATAAATCAGTAGTTGGAAGCTAGAATAGGTCAGCATGTACGGGTTAAAATTCGAAAAGGGCTTTGTTATAAATTTTCATAAGTATGTTGTTACATCCGGTTCTGCAATAGCAGAACATTTATTAAGTAATCTAAAGTATATCTCGACATATTAGTATTTTTTTTATAATCGTGTCGCCCCAAGCAAGGCATTTTACTGCCACTATTGTTCAGGGGGTTACATAGGAGGAATGTTATGAGGAGTGAGAGGTTGCAGGGGGTGTCAGGAAGAGAGTAGGAGAGGGAAGAGAGTACTGATGAGAGTGGGGTGGATGTAGAAAAGCATGAGAGAGAGGATGTAAGTTAGTGAGGCAGGAGATGACTATTGACTTTATATTTAAATTCTTGGAGATTGTAACTGTCAGGAAAGCAAGTATGCGGAAGAGAATTCCACAGGCGGGAAGTGCGAGAAAAGTAGTTGGTGGAGTAGAATTTGCGTTTACAATTTATTGGTTTCACAGTAAAAGGGTGGGACCTAGTTGCTAATCTTGTGGCTCGAGAAAATTCGTATATAGGGGCTATCAGTGAGCTAAGTTCATCGGAACAGAAGCCGTGAAATTATTTGTAGAAAAGACACAGGGAAGCTACACTGCATCGGTGAGAAAGTGACTGTATCCTAGCTGCCAAGTCGGGATCGATCACATTACAGATTCTGCGTTGAATAGCAGAAGCACCGGACCAGATATGGCAGCAATACTCAATGCACGGGAGGATGGTAGACTTGTATATGTGCAGGATTGTTTGGGACGGGGAAAACTTCCTGGCCCTCCACAGAGAACCGACTTTCTTAGCAGCGGACTTAGCTATAGATTCTATATATTTATTCCACTTGAGGTTTGGTGTGAGAGTTAACACGAGGAGGCGCAGTGTTTCGCTTTCAGAGAGAGAAGCCTGATCCATGTTAATGGGCGGGAGGAACGATTGTCTGTGGTGGTTAGCAGCTTCGTTTTGGAAGCATTAAAATTTACGAGCCATTTCTTGCCCTAGTCCACCACGAATTGGAGGTCCTTTTCAAGCTCGGCAGCGAGGTTTGCTTTGTTAGCCCCGGTAGATTTTTGATCGAGACGAGAGTAAACTGTAGTGTAATCAGCATATATGCCCACTTGGGATCTTATTACATCAGGGAGATTGTTAATATAGATAAGGAAAGGTGAAGGACCAAGAATAGAGCCTTGAGGGACACCCGCATTCATGTGATAGTATTGGGAGGCTTGTCCGTTCAATACCACCCTCATTGTACGGTTTGAAAGGAAGGACTGGATTAGGTTAAACATATACTGCATAGAAGGCCAGCATGCCAGAATCTGGCAAACACTTTGGAGATGTCAAGGGCCACAGTTCGGGCTTCGCCGTTTTTGTCGAGGGCCTGGTGATGGTCGTGAGCATATCAGCAGTAGACCTGATGAACCGGAAGCTATACTGTTTGTTATTGAAGAGTCTATGGGCTCTGAGATGTTGTACCACCTCGGCGTTGATGATGGCTTCGAACACTAGATATGTTTACGATTTGAAGTAAGCCGGAATCAGTCTCATTTGAAAGTCATGAAAACAATATATATTGTCCCTAAAGCCCCCTCTCTGTCTACAGGATTTGCTTTGAGGTTTCTTGATTACCTTTGATATATATGTTATTAGTAATCTCTTTTTAATCGTTGTGCATTTCTCGATAGACCTTTGGAAACTGATGAATGATAACCAGTTAGCTGCTCTTTCCAATTCTTTTCTCAAATTATCTCTTCTTTCCGTTTTGTATTTTTAAAAATTTTTATTATAAAAATAAAACTTTGTACCCAATAACATATTTAAATTGGCATATAAAAAGTAAAATTTTTTTCATTTCAATATTTGCCTATACTTTGAGATGAAGTTGTATTTACATTATTTATATTATTCGGATCGTCCTCTTCAAGGAGAAACGGCCCAGTGGATAAACGTGTTGGTTAGATCCAGTGATTGACCCAAAGAGTTGTGATTTCGATACCTGGCTACAGTAGTGGTAAAAATAAATTGCATTAAAGAGAGATAACTAAAACATTCTGAAATGGCATGGCTCAAGGAACGAGAACAATATACTTCAGTCATCGAAATAATGGGATCGGTTTGAAATTCCAGACTGGAGCGTACAACAGCTGAAACGTCGAGAATATGGAAGTAAAGACGAGGACACCAGTCTGAACAATGTAAGTAACTATTCCTTTCTTTTTAATCTCTTAAAATATTTCAATATGTAAACAAAAAAAAAATCTCTCTTCGCTTTTTATTATCCGAAAACAAATCCTAGTGTCGCTCATTATCTAAAAGCGCTTGAAAATGAAGAGTGACGTTGTTAGACATTTATTAACTGTACATTGGTCTATTACAATACAGAAATGGCGAAGCTCCTACTCAAGATCGAATTCACACTATTAAATTGTCTTTGCGACTATTTTATTTAGATTGCACACATTCTCGTGCGTGATAACAGCATTTCCAAAATAGCAAGCATATAACATTAAATTAAATTACTGCTTAGTTCTAGAAAATCGTTATATCCTATGCGGTGTTCAGCGTGACATTTCGAGGGGACAATGTGTCTACTTGGCGGTGCAGGTATCTTCTTCAATCGACAAGTTGTTCGGGACCAAACACAGACATTCACAAATACGTGAATCTACATATTTTTCTTTTCTGGTATGTGAATTTCTGTGTGATCCTTCTAAATTGTAAAAATGCCGCGTGAGAATATCTCTGGTGTAAATGATTTGCATGATATAAACGGACACCTTGACATGAGCAATCATTATCACAATTAAAGAAAGACAAATGAAATTAATGCTAGTAAAATCTTGAAAAATGCAAGTCTAAGTCATTTAATCAAGCAAACCGAAATATGATAGAAGTATGGGCCGCACAAGAGGAAATTGATATCAAATGAGAAATAGAGAAAAAAAGCTAAATACGGAGTCGCTAAACATCGGAGATGAAAGAAGCAAAACAATTGCCCGACTATAAGCAATATCTATTTCTACTTCAATACATCTGTAATATATTCAGACATCTCAGATCCATGTTTCATGAATAATTCACTCGAGTCTGCAATAAAGTCCACACTATGATCACGCTTTTTTGTTGTTTTTTTTCGATAAGAACAAATTAAAAGAAAAAAAAATTGCCATCTTGTTTCTCCTGCTTCAATATTCAATATTTTAATATTTCTAGTCTGCTTCGTTAAATCAAGGTTAATTGATGCCGAGTCGAAAATAGTACTCATACTAAGCTTTGCCTTCGGTTTCAGATCAGAATATTATTTTTCCATCATTATTGTTGTTGCATACAGTACTCTCGGTATTCATCAATTCAAAACCTGATTTCGAAGAATCGCTATATAATTATGTTTACGTGTGGTCTGTTATTTAAAATATGTTTATTACCATTTAAGTTTTATCCAATTCTGTACAAAAAAGAGCAATTAAATAAGGAATGAGTAGGGAAAAATTTAAAATTTGACATATTTAATCTTTATTTAGCTTCATCAGAATTACCATTTTTATAGCCTTGTTTTGCAGTAAATATCAGTTTGGGACAAAAATCAGAAAACCAAGTCCAAATTCCAGTTGAATTCACTTACGTGCAAATACCATTGGGAGAGATATTCTGTCGCCTTTTTCTCCAGCTATAGATTAAAAAGCAGGACATATTGGGTTTTATAGCCTTGATTGGCAACCAGTCTACCACAGAAAGTAATGACAACCTACTGCGGGAAAACTTCTGCCCAGTTAGTCATGTCTCTTTTGAGACATGATCTCTCAAGCCTGTATCAGGTATGACACTTAACTGAAATTATATATGGGTGGATATTTTGTATTTATACTTTGGTACCTGTGTGGAGACACACAGTATAATGGAATGGGTATATTGGTGTATTTTTTGTTGCAAGATAAATATGAAGAATGTTGGAAGTTTATTGTGGAATATTACGTAAAACTTAATCGGAGATTGTAGGGGGTGTTTCAGTTTTTTAATTTCTATGTTGCTTTCTTTTAGTAGCTGTTGTATGTAGACTTCACGTTTATTGTGGTCTTAGTATCTATGTGTAAGTATCAAATTTTTATTGAGCGTTTTGTGATTTCCTTATGGCTTCTTTATGTGTGTTAAAATTTTGTTAGTTATTTTGTTTAAGAAGTTTTTGGTGTGTTTTTCCTGTTGTATAGTGAACATAAATTATTTTTTCCCTCGTTATTTTGCGTTGTGGTGCAGTGGATATTGGCTCGGAACGAGAAATCGGAGCAGCCGAGTTCGAATTCCAGTTGAATTCGTTGCATTCATTTACGAGCAATTACCTTCGGGAAATATATTATTATTTTTTTTCTTAAGCTATGGGTTAAATAGCAGGGTAGATTGCGTTCTAAATCCTTTGTTGGTAATCGTCTACCGCAGAAAGAAATGGTAACCAACTGCAGAGAAATCATCTGCCCAGTGAGTCATGTTTCTTTTGAAATGTGATCGCCGAAGCGTGTATCATGTATGGCAGTTAACTTATTTTGGCAATTACTTTAATTTTATGCATAATAATAATAAAACTTTTTTAAATCAGTTTTAGTAACAAAAATTATCAGCTACATATTACATTATTTGGACTGTTGTCCTCATCTTTATTACCAAGGTATGGCTAATAAATGTCTAACAGCGTCAGCGTTCATTATCAAGCTCTTTAAAATAATGAGCGACACTAGAATTTGTTTTCGGATAATAAAAAGCGAAGAGGGATTTTGTTTTGCACTCACAACTCTTAGGGTCAAGTTACTGGATCTAACCAACGTTTTTATTCACTGGGCTTCGTTTCCTTGAGAATAACAGTAAAGATGAGGAT
The DNA here is from genome assembly GCA_037127315.1 of Ascarosepion bandense. Lineage (NCBI taxonomy): Eukaryota > Metazoa > Mollusca > Cephalopoda > Sepiida > Sepiidae > Ascarosepion > Ascarosepion bandense. The sequence continues at coordinate 95,583 of JBBBDQ010001455.1, read as the reverse complement.
AACAATTCGAATAATGAAAATGATGTAAATGCTACCTCATATCAGAAGTACAGACAATTATTTATTAGTTCGGACAAATATTTTAAACTTTTAGAGAAATTTTAATTCCTTCAACAAATTAAATTTATTTGTCAATAGATCTAAACTAACACAAAGATTTAAGTTCATCAAAAGAATAATCTGAAAATAGTTTTCAATCTTCAGCATATGTGAATTTCTTTTTAAAAATGGCACAATTTTTATGAAATCCAATTTTAGCAGCCTTTTAAAATTAGAAAAGGTCAAAATCTCTCGCAGGAACTCAAAAGTTCAGTTTAGATCATTCTATTTTTTTTGTGTGTACTTTCAGACCAGTACATTTTGTTCTCGTTTCTTTTTGTCAAATGTTAGAATATTAACCGAAATAACACGCATATTGCCAGTTACAGATGAAATAAAAATCAATACAGAATCAAGAAACCTACTGAAACAATACAATGTGCAGAAAAACAGTCAAACATAATTATGTAGTTGTTTTTTTTTATAGTGCGGTTCTCACTGTATAAAGAGCTACTCGATTTAGTATGTTATAGATTGAGGGGAAACATTTTATAGATAGGTGGGAAAAATAACGATTAGCAGGTTATGGTTATAGTGATGGAGAAACATCTTGGAAGTCGATTCCACAGAAAAATTGTTTGCTGGAAGAAGCTGATTGAACTTACTTTTCCCAAATATATATTTAAGAACTTTTATTTGTACTAATTCTAGAAAAACGAAATTAAGTCATATTACACATCTTGTTTTAATAAAAACATATCGCGTTCTCTCACAGCTAAGTTTTCTTTTAGAAAAAATGCGGTTAACTTAGCAGTACATGATTTGTGTTTATAATTTGATCAAAACAAAGAGAGTCTTTGTCAGTTGATTAATTTATAATGTTGTTCATAAATCAATTGCTTTCAGCAAAAAAAAACTTTACATTTTATTTCCTTTTTCAGCTCTTCTGATTGTGTGTGTTTTGCTCTGGTAGAAAAAATGCCACCTAAAAGACTCCCATTGTCTTAGGTAACGCTGAGAACTAGAAAATAAGGGTTTTTATATTATAACATGATTGGTGAATAATTGTACCTTTTAAAATAAGATTTTGAGTAAAGAACCATTTGCAAAAGAAATACATAAAAGTAGTTTTAAATTGCTACTGGGGGGAATAATTAGAATTTATAATTTTCTGCATACTGAGAAAAACGAATATAAAAGTATTGCTATTGATGGATATGGTATTGTTCAAAGCAGTTAAAGCGATAATGTTCATTCAGTTGCACTAATGATGTTGTGTGAAAAGATATATAGTAAAAAAATAAACTGCATGTTAGAAGATTGTATTGCACTAATTTTCAAGGTGAAGCGTTTGACTATTTAGCGTTTGAGTTGGTTTAATCCAGGGATAGAAAAATGTTCAGTTCAAGGGCCACATTCAAACCTTCACCATTTTTAAGGCCGCATAGTATATTAACTAATATAATTATTTAAAATAGACAAAATAAAGAAAGAAACGCAATTAATTTTTATTAATTAGTATTTTAATGCGGTATTTGCAAATAAAATACATATAAAATAACAGTTTAAAGAAAAATAATTTATATTTTGAAGTAAACACTTCACAATTTAAAGAAGAAAAAATAATTTCTCTTTCAAATTTATTACATTTGTCGGGCCGCATGAATTCTTTTGACCGGCTGCGCGCGGTCCGCAGTTTGCCCACACATGGTTTAATAAGGCCAGAATTATTGACATCTCAGATGTTCAACTCACTTCAACAGCAAGTCTGCGAAACTTGTGAAAGACTATTCTCTGACGAGACGTCTTTAATGGCTAATTCTCTTTAATGAAGGATTTTTATTCAGCTAATTGTTAGATATCAGCTTCAATGGGACCAGCGTTCATTCCGATTTGATTGTCGATTTATTTTTTAATGTTATACCAATAAATATTATGTACCCGTTTGCTTGTTCGATTGATTTGTAACTGCATAATGCATAACAATTGAACAAAGATGGGCAACAGCCAAGCAAAGTAGAAATAAAGCGAAAACATATAAGAAAAATGTTTTATTTTTAGTATTGTTATGTACGTTGGTTCGTTATCGAAATTTGCCTGTGCCGGGGAAAGATTAAAAATTCTAATTAGAATAAAAGAATCTAAATATAAAACAAATATTGTTATAAATATCTTTCTATTAGTGTTATATATCGACAAACAACAAACATGCATATATATAAAAATATAAAGTTATATTTTTATTAATGACGATGAACCGTGTAGCATAGGGAACAGAGAATTGAGAGAGCGCGCTTCTAATAGGTTGACGGGAGTGTAGTCTTATCTGTTGTGTCTCTCTCTTCACCGGCCGATCTCTGTTGCTCCTCTACTGGCGAATCCGTGCGAATCTTTTTATAATCTTCCAGAACCGGGACTTTTTCTTCCGATTTTGCCTCGCCCACGCACGCCCACGTAATTCTCAGAGACACCTGTTCTGTTTGCCTCTGTAGTTATTTCCGCTGCTGCCGGAAATAAGGTCAAACGACATCCGTTCCTTTCAACGACCGGAAACACCCTCGCTTGCATCAGCCTTCCTCGGGTGGGGCCAGATTGTTATATTACACTCCTCGCCCTCCCATTTTCCAAAATGTTCACCTAAGAACATTTTAAGCGCAACACCCTCACACTCCTCCCCATGCCACACAAGCCCGACAATTGTATAAAACATGTGCACGCCAAAACAACAAAACATGTGCATGCCGAAACAAAAAAAAACAACAAAAAAATATATAGGGGAGCCTACATCGGCAACCCAACAATGTTCGTGTCCATCGTGAAAATTGTTCTACCAGCTCGATGTTTCATTGTTCTTTTTTTTTTTTTTTTTAATATCCATTTTCACAGAATTGGGCAAAGTTCTTAAAAATGTTCATTTTCTTTCTCGACTCTGTCCATAAGCGTAGACGCCTCGATGCACGACCATATGATCATAGGCGGTAACCGCGCCCCAGTTTCCAAACTGACATCGAGTAAATGACCTTTGACCAACACCATGCGTGTTTCTGCTCGAGTTTATTGTTACACATGTAACTTAATTTAATTTAATTTAATTTCAAACATACTATGTTTGAACACAGAAAAATGGCCATTATCTGCAGTACATATCATTCATAGTCTGACCGAGAAATGTTCAATAGAAAATGAAGAAAATTACCCTGATTCCAACGTTAATCCGCATGCAATTTACTTGTGGAGGATTAGAGGTTTCATCTATATTAATTTAGTCTAAAAAAATGGACCCGTGACTCGTAGTTCCTTAGTTTGTACAATGTCTTCTATTCCTTGAACTACTTCCTCTGGATTCGAATCCAAGCATATCTGATTTGTTGACATCTCTCTGTTTAACGCAGAGACATTTGAGTGTTGAACACCCGTTGACCCCGGAGTACTATTCACAACGGATAACTCCCTTTCCTTTCCCGAAGCACTGTTGCTTCTTTCACACTTAAAAATCCGCTTCCTAGCTATTATTCCAAGGATTATCATAACGCCGACTATGCCAGCAATGACTCCTATCGTCAACTTCTTCGGGAGTTCTTCATATCCTTCACTAAATCTTTCCATATCTATCTGTTCCAAGGTATTTACTAGTTTGCGGATAGGAATCTCCTCCATATCGCGCAATTCTACCGGCATGGTGTCCACTGAAAAATTGGGAAATTTCTGCGTAATTGGGGACCAAACCACTGAACCAGAGACGTTTATGGGTGTGAGCTGTAGCTTCCCTACGTTTCTAAATCTTGAGTCACCGTTAACCTGTGCAGCCAACACCATGTGATCATTGTACGCAGTACACCCCTCCTTTATCCGTATACTGGCCAGCGGGGCCTGGGCGACAAGCTTGCTCCGAGACCCGCCACCACGAAGAACTGCAAAGTGCAAATCCCTGGTAGCAGCGACCATCCAAGATTCCCGGTCTACCCTGATTGCGATTGGAAGTCGAGTATTCGTTTTAACTGTGACTCGACAGTTCCTCTCTATTCCTGCTTGATTATGCCGAAAAAGCGACATCTCGCAAGATTCTCTTGAATTGGTAGCATAAACGGGACCGGATACCTCGCACAATCCGTCGGTACTTGCCGAGCACCGTGTCACTTCAGCCTGGCCCAAGAGAATATAGCGTGTTCCATCCCTATTTACCGCGATCATTTTTGACTCCATTTCAAACCTGGCCGACAACTTGGATCCGAACGCTGAACCTGATCGTGTGGGCAACGGAAGAGGAAAATTCAAAATGTTATATACTACATAGGAGTGTTCTCTATCTACAATTGGGACGTCCACCACAACCACAATCGATTTTGAGTCAAAAAGTGTCCTACAACTTAATGTTTTATAATAATACCAGATGTCCTTATCTGGTTCGCTTGCTAATTTGAAATTATCTGGGAGCGTCTGAGCTATTTTATGCATCAATCCCCTTAAGTCGTGCGGAGCGATTATGCTAGGAGACAAATGACCAATCGACAATAAGTTGAGCTGCAGTTCCAAATATCTTAAAGCCATACGGACGTCTAAGAAATATTTCCCTAATTTATCGACTATAATCTTGTACAACCAGTATCTATGGGTAAGGATCTCTAATCTGGATACTCGTTTATCCAACCCCTGTGTTGCGTTTGCCATGGAACCTACAATCCCTTTAAGGCTAGAAATAATTTCATTTATTTTGTGTCTATTATTAGATACCTCATGTCTCGTAACATTTATTACGGAAATGCTATCCTCTGTCATATGTAGTATCCTTTCCTGTGTATTTGCTAACTTACCCAATGCTCTTTTGGTCACACGTAGATCATCTTCCGATGTTACTCCAAAAAGGTAACTAAGAGCATTCCCTACAAAGGGCAACACGGACCGCTTAGTTCTGCGAGTCATAGACCTATAATCTTTATATTTTAATAACAGCCTTTCACGTTCTATTACAATTTGCTTAAATTCATCATTTACATGATTCATCAATGTTTCGAATGTGACGTCCCCAAGGAATTCCTGTGGGAAATTTTCCTTTGCGCCCGACTGGACATTTTGTATGCATCCCTTCAATGATTGGAACGCAGCGTCGTATGGTGTCAGATTGATCGAAAATGTCACCAGCCACCTTGCACGTGACAGTGAGATCTCGTTCTGTTCAATAAATACGACGTTCTGGTAATTTTCAATCGCTACGTCCAATCCAGGAAAAAACAGCAGGACCAACAGAACAAGATTTGCCATCTGAAACGAAAGACAAAGCCGTTAGTCCCGCTCTGTACTGACACCAGAGACGAATAATTTACTTTATGCTTTAGATACTATTAATAATTTTCCACGTTTGTATCTTCCTAACTATTTCACTTAAACTATCGTTAATCCTCACACTGCTTCTTTCCAAATCCTATAGCATATCAGCCAATAAGTCTACAAGACTTTTCAGTTGTTCTTTCTTTTTGTTCCGATCAACTGTGGAATCTGCAGGTCTATCCGTGTCAATATAAAGTTTTCAGAAATTAATATATCTTCAAAAGATATTTACCAAGTCACATAAATGAAAATTCACAGAGGATGTTGAATTGATGGGAACCTGCACAAAAGCATAATTCACAAACATAGAAATGTAAATCATTTTGTAGTGTACAGTCATTGAAAAGAAATAAAAAAAAAGAAAACCTAACACTGCACAACCCAAAGAAAACATTGTTATCAACAAGTTAATCCAATTATCCACTTTAAAGGGTAGAAGAAACTTCCTTTACATGATTTTACATTTCACTTACTCAATAAAAGTAAGATTAATTAAGCAACATACCAGTAAACTCACTTCACATATATGGTAAAATATTAACAAAAAAAAATAAATCATTAACTCAGATGTTTTATACTTACAGATAGGTAAATATCTCAACTTTATTCCTCCCGTCAACCCCAACCTATGCGCTCTCCGCTAGGCGTACTACTCTCTGCATGTAGTCCTGCACCCCCTCCGTTCTACCCTTAATGTGTTCGACACCGAACAATCCACATTTCTCAATTCTAGGGTCAGATCGGCAAAAGTATGCTGTTCCATTTTTTTTTCTAACTAGACTTATTATAAACAAGAGCAGAACACACACACTATCAAATCAAAGAGTCACCTACCTTGGCTGATGTCTATAGTCGTGCGGCTGCTTCTATTTTCGTCTTCTTTTTTCTTTCTATCTGGTAGTTTTAAGTCCGTTGAATTTCAATCGTCGCCGTGGCAACCAGCTCGCATCTAACTGTTTTGTTGTCTCAAAACAGCAAGTCACTAGGCACCAATTATGCGTCTGTTATATATCGACAAACAACAAACACGCATATATATAAAAATATAAAGTTATATTTTTATTAATGACGATGAACCGTGTAGCATAGGGAATAGAGAATTGAGAGAGCGCGCTTCTAATGGGTTGACGGGAGTGTAGTCTTATCTGTTGTGTCTCTCTCTTCACCGGCCGATCTCTGTTGCTCCTCTACTGGCGAATCCGTGTGCCGAGGTCTTTTTATAATCTTCCAGAACCGGGACTTTTTCTTCCGATTTTGCCTCGCCCACGCACGCCCACGTAATTCTCAGAGACACCTGTTCTGTTTGCCTCTGTAGTTATTTCCGCTGCTGCCGGAAATAAGGTCAAACGACATCCGTTCCTTTCAACGACCGGAAACACCCTCGCTTGCATCAGCCTTCCGCGGGTGGGGCCAGATTGTTATATTACATTAGTATTCATTACAAATACGTGACAGTTAAAAATCGTTTACGGGCCTTGTGGGTGATGACTTATTTTACACGCAGGACCTCTTTTTTCTACAGACGCAGCGTCGCAAGCCTTTCGCTATTTCTATATGAAATGTTCGGACACGCTCCATTGTTTTTATTTTAGTTTCAATATTTCATGCCTTAACGACAAAGATTTAACATACCACACGCACTTATTCCTTCTGTATTTTAACCGTAACTAAGTTTCATCCAGGTTTTCCCCCACGGGAACAAGATTTTGCGTGAACACTTCCTCGAATGCTACAATCTTAACCGCTTCAAGTATATTCTCATAATCTTGTCAATATATTTCCAATGCTTACATTAATATCATATAAAGGCTTTTAATAAACCTCTATTTCAAGTGACCTTTAAACACTGTATTGGATAAACACGAATAAAATAAAAATTATTATAGAGATTTTTAAAACTGTTAAAAATCAAACTTTTGAATTTTACCATCGAGATAATACAAGTAATAATGATTCCTACAAGTATTTGAATTTGATTGATATTACAGAGACAATGCCAAACAGTTAAAAAAAACACTGTCCGTCAGACAAGAAAGACACTGAATCTAGGAGAATTGTTTATCATCGCTGACGTATCATATGATATCCATAGCTTGCATAAATAAAGTCGAATTCACAAGGAAATCCCAAATGATGCAAAACGGGTTTGCAACTAAATTTGACGCAATTGAAACATTTTAGGCACCCAAGAGAAAAGTTTTATTTTTCCGGAGACACTTCCGACTTTCTCCGATTGTAACCCATTGAGAACTTTTTGACGCGGTAAATGGCTTTGAGCCGCTTTTATTATGACGCTCAGTTTATTGCATAGAGTAAAATTCACCTCTCGGAGTTTAGTTGCAAGTTTTTTCCGTCATTTTGTACGAAAAGTTGCGATTGGAATTTTTACGTGGAATCTTTGTTACCCGTGAGTACGTCGTTTTGTTTACAGTGTTTTATTTGTCTTTGTGACTCGTCTGTTTGATTTCTGGACTTTTATTAAATTTTTTGTGAGTTGTGAGGGAGGGGCAAGTCCAATTATGGCTTCATCACCCCAGCCGTCTACATCAGCGGCTACTCCGACGGTGAACCCTTCGCCGTCGGTTTGGAATAATGCGCCTACAAAGAAAAACGGAAAATACTACCTGCAAATGCAGGAAAAGTATAAATAATTATTTTACAGAAAATGAACTTATCATTATCCCCGAAGTAGACACTAGGACTATTTCCCTGCTGACGTCGGACCCAAAAACTCGGAAACTTGTGGGCGTCAGCAGGGAAAGTATGGAGGAGACGCTGAAGAGCCGAGGAATGAATCCAAAGATACTGGCAAGAAGATCCCGAGCCATGTGGGATGTCCTCCTTGGCTCGGAGATTGAAGCTAAAAGGTTGGCAGGAACTTGTCTAGAAGCAAAAGGAGTGCGCCTACAGACGGAATACATGGGAACAAGGCGCACGCATATTAGGATACATGGTGTGCCTCTTGAAATCCACTGCGATCACGTCGGGGCCTACTTGTAGCAGTTCGGAATGGTGGAAGAGGTGAACAGTCATGAGCAAAGCCGGCATACCAACAGAGGACGTCAGCGCCTATCGTATATAGACCAAATTTTTTACGAGTGCCTGACGTCCTCCTATGTAATGGTCGAAAGCAGTTTGTTGCTGCGGAGGGGCGTAGACTGCATTGTTGGTTTTGCGGAGCGGCGGGTCACCTGGCCAAGATATGCCCCTCCAAAAAGCAGGAAAAACAGCAGAGACTCCATTGACACCGGTGACAAAGGAAGCACCGGCGGTGCAGACGGAAAAAACGTCGTCTAAAGAACACACCTCTCACACCCTCTTCTTAACCAGCAACACCCTCTCCGGAAGTGGATCACACTTCCCAGAACCAGAACAAACCCTCTCCGAAACGGGGAAAAATAAAGAAAAACCTGTTTAAACATAAGGACATATGTAAAATAGACAGAATGACCTTAGGAAGGCCCTCCTAAGGCCAATATTTAACAATGGTAGATGGAAAGTCGACGGAAAGCCCCCAAAACTTCCCATAAGCCCCAGGTATATTAACCCTTATCAGAATCACCGGTGGCAACCTAAGAATGTGGGATTTTATAGAGGGGCCGACAGAAGCTCTTCCTGATATTAGGATGTCCCAAATAGGGACGCCCATTTAAGAAAATTATCTAACTGTTGTGCTAAGAGGGTCTCTGTCATCCTCCACCCCTCTTTTTCCAGGGCTGTAAAGCTAACGTTTCCCATGGACGTCGGCGGCATTGTCCGGGACAAACGAAATACGTCCGATATCGGAACAGGAAGCCTGGGACAATTCGTCGGGGTCCCTACTGCCATTGATTTCCGCTCGGTATGTGACCGGGAGTAGGAGTAACTTTTTGCCTTCTCTTTTCAGATTTATAAGATGTCAATTAAATTAGCCAGCTTGAATGCGAAGTGCCTTAGGGATCGGAGAAAGGCTGCCCGCCTGCTTCGAGACCTCTTATCCTTCAGTGTGGACATCGCTTTACATTACTTTGATTGCAAGGCCGATGCTTGTGTGCTGTCTAACGACTTTGTCGTCCATTCAGCATATAGAAACCGGCTGGCTAGAGGAGTTTCTTTGCTGGTTACGCGTACTCTGGACGCGAAGGTGGATCTTGTCCATGTCGGTGCCGAGGGCCGGCTGATCGTGGCCGATATTGCAGTGAAAAGCAATGCGTTTCGACTGGTTGCAGTTTATGCGTCCAACGACATGGGGGGCGCGTCTCGTTTTTTTCGGTGGTTGGAGCCCTTCCTGGTGGATTCAACGCGACTCGTCTTAGTGGGGGACTGGAATGCCATCCTGACTCCAAGTTGGATAGAGGGTGGGGAGCTAAATGGAAGGCACGTGATCGTAGCTTGGTCGATCTCATTGAAGAGTTTGGTCTCCTCGATAGATACCGGGTCGATCACAAGGGTGGTAGAATGTGGACGTGGGCTAATAGTTGGCCTTCTACCAAGGTAGCTAGCTACCTGGACAGAATGTTAGTTCGTAAAGCCGACATAGATCTTTTAGATTGTCCCAAGTTCTACTGGTTAGGCTACTCTGACCACAAACTTGTTTGTGCGCGGGTAGACGTAGAAAATTGGCCTAGAATGGGGGGTTACTGGAAATTCAACGTGTCCTTACTGGACAGACGGGACTTCCGGTGCAAGCTAATTAACTTAGTGCAGCGGGCGTTAACTGGGGGAGTCATTGGAAATAAGTGGAGGGAGAACCATAAGAATAGTATTAGGTCTTTCACCGCCAAGTTCAGCAGGTGGCTCAAACTAGATAAGGCTAGCAAGTGAAGACAGAGCTAATTACACCCGGGCGGTGGCTTGGGAGGATCTCTTAGAGATAGCTGTAGCTAAAGAGGCCCTGGAGCGGTCGAATAGCGCTCGTTACATGGGCCAGATTATTAGACATAGGTTAAGTAAGATGTCTTCCGAAGCTATGAACATGGGCGCAGAACTGCACAAGGAAGAGATTTGCCGAGGCGGTAACCTGTACATTCGAGAGGTTCGCAACCCGGAGGAACATACTCTTTGGTCGACTGACGACATGTGCGAGGCGTTTCGTCGGCATTTCGAGATCCTGTTTACCAAGGAGCCTGGTCTCCATGATGAGGAGTTTCGCAGCTATTTGCCTGACTTCACCCGGCTTTTGCCGGCTGATTCAGCTAGCTGCGAGGGAGAGATTACGGAGGACGAAGTCTACGCGGCTTTGAAGAAGGTCGGCAGAAGCAAATCGCCGGGTTTGACGGTTTGCCCTATGAATTGTACTTGAGGCTGTCACACATTTTTGTCCCGATCTTGACTGTCGTGTCCAACAACTGGTTCCGGCAGGAGTCCATCCCCAACCGGTTCACAAGGGGTGTGATCACGCTGTTGAGAAAAGGCAAGGGATGTGGGGAAGGTGTTAGAGGGTTACCGACCCATAACTCTGCTAAACACAGAGTTAAAGATTTTGGCCAAGATCCTGCAAAATCGTTTGCAATTATTTGCTGAGTCTCTGTTGGGACCTGAGCAGACTTGTACTGTGAAGGGCCGAATAATTCAGAGCAACCTGCATCTGATACGCATGATCATAGAGGGGATAAAAGACGACGATGAAGCCGCGCTGATCAATTTGGATCAGTCCAAGCCATTTGATAGGGTTGACCATCGTTACCTGGCTGTCCTGCAGGTCGCTGGATTAGCCTCCTGTATCAATCCCCCACGGCTGTGGTACAGGTGAACGGAAAGTTGTTGGGCGTCCTGGCGCTGTCTAGGTTGGTCCGACAGGGTTGTCTACTGTCGCCTCTACTTTATGCTTCGGCGTTGGAGCCCCTCCTTCTTCGGCTAAGGGACAGGGCGTGCCGTCCGGCCCTACGTGGAATCGCTGTCCCTGGTGGTGCTCGAGCCAGGGTTTCCGCGTACACCGATGACGTTACTACTTTTATGTCCTCCCGGAGTGACATCAAGGTGGTACAGAAGGCGACTGAACGGTATGAACAGGTGTGAGGGACCAAAATTAACCACAACAAGTCGTCCGGCTTGCAGTTTGGTGTCTGGAAGAGTGTTACTCTCCCGGGGCCCTTCGACTGGACTACGGCCCTGTCCGCATTCTTGGAGTGTGGTTTGGGCCCGACCTCCAGTTGGAGAAAAATTGGTCAGAAGTGCTTGTAAAGGTCGGCGCGTCGGTCGAGATTTGGCGTCGAAGGAATTTGTCCTTAAAGGGTTTGGCTGAGGCGTGTGCTACACACGTCTTTTCCATTATCTTTTACCAGTTGTCAGAACTTTCACTTTGTAAATGGCTTCTGTGGAGAGGACGCAAACACTACGTCGACAAACGTGTCTGTGACCAACGTCCGTGTCATGGGGTCTGGGAATGCCGTACCTGATGGGTCACATTTGTCAAGGTTGTTTTTCTCAAGCGAGCGATTTTGGAAGACTCATTGCTGAAGGGAACAGTGAGGGACATGATCCCTAGCCTTACTATCACTCCTCCCAACTCGAGGCGGTGCCGTAAGCCTCGAGGGCGATCGACTTTTCTCCTCGAATGTCTGACGGCCTTGCTGGCTATTCCACAGTCCAGTAACCTTTCACATCCTAGGAGAGTCTTCTATCGTGGGTTAGTGGAGGGCGTCGCGAAGGATTCATTACGTGAGGTGCTCCGCTTGTCGAAGGATGAGTTTCGCTCGTTCTGGTCTTGGGCGCTAGGTACCGATTATCTCAGGAACTCTGAGTTTTCGCTCACCTGGTGATTGGCTCGGAATCGGTTGCCTCTTAATGACAAGGCTTTCATATGGGGCCCGGAGGATTTGCCAGATTGTGAACACTGCAACCTTGGCTTGGAAGAAACGGGTTCGCACGCCTTCTACCATTGTTGACGTGTTCACCCTTTATTGGACCTTGTCGGCGTATTGACTGCTCGTATCGCGACGCGAGAGCTCATTGATCGTGCATTTGCCTGGACAATGTTTCGCTCCCGTTTTCTGGGATGAAGCATATGGTGTTTCTGTCGCTGCTAGCCACGGCTCGAATGGTGATTTGGACGACACGAAAGGAGGAAGTCTTGCGAGGTCTGCGTCTCTCACATCAGGATCTGATCCGATATTTTGAGCTGATGCTGAAAATAAGAATTAGAACTGATTGGAAACGTTTGACTTCAACATATTTCAGCAAAAGGTGGGTAAATGTGGCGAGCCTGGGGCTAATCTTGATTTTCTCTTTTAGATATGCTGGTTACATCGGGGTGGGTTCTTTTGGAACCCTCCCTTGGTTAAGGTAGCTCTCTTGTGTACCTAGTTAATGTGAATGGATGTGTTCTTAGCTTGTACCCGGCTTTCTCTTTTGTTATGATCCAAGTTGAGATCCCCAACCTCCCCAGTTGGTTTTGGCCTCCTTTTATCTCGGCTTGCTCAGCCTTTGATTGTCCCATTCCATTAATTATTTTACCCCCCTCCTTCCTTAGCGAGTGTGCTTCTTGATTTCACCGTTTGGCAGAATACAGCGGCCACACTTTTTCTGGGATGGACGGGTCTTACTAACATTGTTTATTATTTTAGTTAAAAAAATTGTTGTATTTTTAGTTTGTTTTTGGGTTCGCCCCCCTCCCATTAAATGTTTTAAATTATATTGTATATAAATACATTTTTATTGTCATGGGTTTTTTCCCCTTTTTAGGTACCCTAGTAAGTTTGTGGTATTGTGGTGTATGAAGGATTGGGAGTAGATGGATGGGTTCTTTTGGTGATTCTGCAAATTGTAACGAGTGATTGGGTCGTGATAGTGTTTAGCTAGGTATAGGATAGTTAAGCGAGAACCAACCTCTCCCCCTCCCTTTTTAGGCCTTGTGCCATAATTTTTTGTATTTTATACAAAGAATAAATACAGTGTTTAGCTAGGTATAGGATAGTTAAGTGAGAACCAACCTCTCCCCCTCCCCTTTTAGGCCTTGTGCCATAATTTTGTATTTTATACAAAATAAATACAGTGTTTAGCTAGGTATAGGATAGTTCAGTGAGTACCAACCTTTACCCCTTCCCTTTTCGGCTTTGTGCCACAATTTTGTAATTTTTTACAAAATAAATAGTGTGTTTAGCTAGGTATAGGATAGTTTAAGTAAGTACCAACCTTTACCACTCCCCTTTTCGGCTTTTTGCCACAAATTTTGTATTTTTACAAAAATAAATATTGTAAATATGTGGTATTGTGGTGTCTGAAGGATTGGGAGATGATGGATGTGTTGTGGTGAATTTGTAAATTGTAATAAGTGATTGGGTCGTGATAGTGTTTAGCTAGGTATAGGATAGTTCAGTGAGTACAAATCTCTACCCCTACCCTTTTCGGCCTTCTGTCACAATTTTGAATTGTTACAAAATAAATATTGTGTAAAATTCACCCCACCCACTCAATTATTACGACCTTTCACATGTTAAGCACTTGAGGTGTTTGGAATGAAGCAAAGATAACGATCGTATTGCATTATTTCCAAGAGGACCTTATCTTGAAGAAATAATTGTGTTGATTTATGAAGAGAAAGAGACTGAAATAAGAGAAAATATAACAATGCCAACATTAAATCCGAAATTGGCTGAGAAATGACTTTTCAAGTGGTAAACAATTTCATTATTAATATGGTAGCTGTGACATTTAAACTATTGCCGTAAATCTCTTCAGTAATGGCGGGTTTATTTATCTAGAGCTTCTTTCACCTCAAATATTTGGCTTGCTGATAAAAAGCAGTTTTCAGAAAACTACTAAATAAGAGTTCATTACCAAACGACTTGTTAATTTGAATTAAAAAAAAGGTAAAGCCAGACAATAGTCATAAATAATATATCCACAGAGAACTGCGAATCTGAAAACTACAAATGTGTGTACAAAGCCGCGTACAAATTACTAGGAAAAGTTTGTCATAAATAATATTAAATGGCAACAATTTCATTAGTGTTTCGCCATTACTCTCTCCCTCTCACCTTTTTATAACCTGTTTACCTCTATGAACAGTCTCTGTTCTTTCTTATTTCTTGTGCCATAATTGTATTTTTAATACAATATTGTTCTTATTTCTTCTGTTGAATAATTTAACTTTGGATCACAAGTTTTCTATTGGATTAACATATGTAGATTATACAGAGGTCGTTTTATTAATTTGATATCTTTGAAACATTTGTTTTCGTAAGGTAGGAACAATTATTGTAGAATATGAAGAGCAAATGTCTTGTATAAATATATTGTTTAGCTTAAACAGTGTTGTCATCTGTGGCACTAAAAATATCCAAGAACATACAGTAATTCACAACGTTTATCTTGACGCCCTCAATCTATAATTTTTCTCCCTATCAACCCAAAATATTACACCACTTCTTTGACTGGCTGTTTTCGTGAAGGAACTTTTAAGACTTACTATGAAGTCCATCTATTGTATCTCCTGTTATTTTCTTATTAATTTTACTTGTGTATTACACTTGTTTTCTCCAGTGGCTTTTCTTGATATTATTGAAGCCATATTTTTCTTTTTTCCACAAATTTGAAATATCTTTTTATTTGGTCTTTATTCAAAATTGCTAAAGAATTTTCAGTGTTCTGATCACACAATATAGTTGCAATAATTTGGTTCTATTTAAAACTTTCTTATGCATTAGCAACATTTATTTGTCTGACAGTGAAAAATAAATATGTAGTAACTTATTTTATTATTCGGCGTGGGCAAAATAATTGATAATGCAAAATTTCTCTAAACCAAAATGAAAGAACAAATATAAAAGAATCACTTTATACTTTCAAATACCTACATACTACCTGGTTGTATTTCAAATGCTAACACAATTCTCAAATTATTTTATTTCTTCTAAGTCAAATCTTTGTATTCATTACTTTTGCGATCAGTTTAAGACCTTCAGCGATTACATGACTTACTCTAACATTTGTTGCATTTTTATCGGATCTTTCACAAAGAGAGAAAAAAAAGAATTAGGAGAAATAACTTTTCTTTTCATGTTACGATGATTTTACACATTTGAATCTTTTATGCCGCTTTTACGGAAAACATTGCGACTAAACCTTTTATTCCCTTTATTTATTGTTTAAGATATTCAATACTACTAGCTACACAATAATTAAAACCAAATTATTTACTTATAAATGAGGTATATATTTATACTAACATTAAAATTTAAACTTTCACAATTTACCAAAGTTTATTGCTGTCTCAAAACAAAATCTAAACAAAGTATGAGCTCTTCCAAAAAGCAAAAATGAATGACATAATATTATTAAAACAGTGGACCTATACAAAAGTATAAACCAAATAAGAATGTCAATCTCTAGTTAATCCGACTCACGACCCAAAAATACTTCACAATTTTCTCATCGACCACAAGAACATGTCCATCACATTCAATTCTTCATACAACAAAATACCTCAAACGTACCAGGGTCCTAAAAACCTTAAATGAGCATAAAAATGTATTATGAACAATAAATACAAAAATATATTTAAAAATATATCATGAAATGATATGTGGGGAGAGGCATGCCATAAATACCCAAAACAAATTTTTTTTAAACAAAAGATACAAACAAAAAACATGATGTTAGTTGGACCCAACCAACCCACAAAACAAAGAGTCCGCTATATTCTGCCCATAGGACAAAATCAAGAGGTACACTTTCTACAGGGAGTGGAGAGGAGAAAATAAACTGGATGGGAGGAATATAATCCAAACCCAGACGAGATAAAATGGGAAAAAAAAAATAAAAACTCGAGAAATTGGGAATCTTGACCTGGATCATAACAAAAAACAATGCCGGGGACAGGAGAGAAATTACATTCATTCCCATTAACTAGGTACACAAAAAGGAACTACCTTAACAAGGGGAGGGTTCCAAAGGAATCCACTCGGATGTGACGAGTAGATCTAAAGGAGAAAATCAAAGCTAGCCTCGTTCACGCGAACCAGGCTTGCCACATTTACTTACCTTTTGCTAAAGCCTGTCGAGATCAACCGTTTCCAATCAGATCTAATCTTCATTTTGAGCTGGTGCTCAAAATAGCGGATCAGATCCTGATGTGAAAGTCGGTCACCCCGCATGTCATCCTCCAGTCGCGTCGTCCATATCACCATTTGAGCTGTGGCCAGCAGCGACAGAAACACCATTCACTTCACTCCCGAAAACTGGGGCGACACATTGTCACAGGCGTATACGCGATCAATGAGCACGAGCTCACGCGGCGCGATAAGAGCAGTCAACTCGCCGACACGGTCCCATAGAGGGCGAACGCGAGAAAAACGGTAGAAGGTGGTGCAGACGTCTCCTTTAAACCAAGGTCACAGCGTTCACAATCTGGCAAATCCGCCAGGCCCCATATGAAGGTCACGTCATTGAGAGACAACCGATCCCGTGCCAACCGCCAGGTAAGTGAAAACTCAGAGTTGCTGATATAATCGGCACCTGGCGCCCAAGACCAATAAGAGCGATACCCCTCCTCCGACATGCCGAGCGCATGGCGTAGTGTATCCTTTGCGATACCCGCCACTAATCACTGATAGAAGACTTTCCTAGGCCAAGAAAGGTCACTGGACCGAGGAATGGCCCTCAAGGCCGCCAGACATTCGAGCAGAAAACTCGGTCGCCCCCGAGGCTTACGGCAACGCCTCGAGACCGGGGGAGTGATTGTAAGGCTAGGGAACATGTCCGTCACTATCCCCGTTAGCAACGAGTCTTCCAATAACGCACGGCTAAGAAAAACCACCCTTGAAGCGAGCTTGTGACTCGCCAAGTGCAGCATTTCCAGACCGATATCCATTACACCACAACACACAGATAGGAAATGAATTGAGTAAGTACACAAAAATAGAAAAGGATGCAAGACAAGCATTCGTCTTTTTACTGGATTTATCTAATCGGTACCGCAAACAAACCTACCAGTATTTATTATTGTTAACACAATCTTAACATCAGATATGCAGAGGATACCATATTAATTGCAGATGCAGAAAGGAAAATTCAGAATTTTCTTAACAAGGTAAGAAAAGAAAGCGACAGTAAGACTGTGTGGTCGCTAGCAAGAAGAACAGCTCAGATTGAGAGATACGAATTCGAGATGTCAAAATCCAGCAAAAACAGAAATATCCGTGCCGGTATGTGGCTTCCGAAATTCTGTCACTTGTATAGTATATGGCCTACCTTAAAAAGCGTATTATAAGAAAGTGCTATAACTGTTTAGTAAGGGTTAGGGGAAAATAATTAGTTACAATAAATGGCTGAATACTTATAACTATAAATATACTCTTACTGATGTAGGACACATTTAAACCGGGTAGGCCACATACTATACCGGCATCGAAATATCACTGTCTGGATTGTTCAAACAAACGACGGAAAACTTGACACAAAAATCCGAAGACGCATTAAAATAGAGAAAAATGCCCCCTAGCTAAAAGGTGATTTTCTAAGCGTAGCTTAAATGTGGCACAAAGCCGAAAGGAAGGGACACCCAGTGAGGATCAAACTCACTACTCAATTGTAATGATTCTAGCGAGACAAGCTTGCTAACCATTGCACCATCTCAAGGCCCCCTCCCAGCTAAAAGTATTAACAAACAAACTCCTGAACTGCTATATAATAACAATCCATTAGGATTGATATTATATGGCAGCTCAGGAATACTGAGCAATTCCCTTAAAGATGATTAGGTGAAGTGTCAGTTATGTTGTTTTATAAAAGAAATGCTGAGAAATCCATCGATGGAACATGTGTGCAATGAAGTTTAAAAAAATTGTAAGTAAAAGAGATATTTATACTTAGTATTAGAGAGAGTTGAAATTTCTTGGACGAGTCATGAGGTAAGATAGCTTGGAGAATTTGACAGTTACAGGACATATCGAAGGGAAGAGATAAAAGGAATGAACGAATACCCAATCTAGCGAGATTTTGTCAAAAGATGACTGAACAGGGTTTGTGAGGTATGGTAAAAAACAAACATTGCTAAACGCTACAAAGGATAATGGGTTGTGGAAAGACATGATCTTCCACATCACAAAAAAGAAGACTAACTTAGATTTAAAATGATAAAGGGATAAATAAGTCCCAGATAACAAAAATGGTACAAAAATCCATGACGACTTAAAAATAGTTTAGTATGGAATAGCTATTGACCATCATTCTATTCCACAAACAAAAAAAAATGATCACTTCCGTAATATCACTGATCTAAATCCCATAATCTCTAAAAAATTCTCTATTATTAAATAAGCGGAGTAATATGAACTGATTTAAATTATTAGACTTCTGCCGAACCAAATCATCCTAATATCCGCAGGGTATCTACCCACCCATTGAGACATCTCCGCAATTCATTCTGAAACACAGTTGTAAAAATAAAATTGATAGGCGTTTTAACACAAACATCACTAACTACAAAGAAATCTTTAAAGAATAGAACAAGAACAATTGTGTGGCAAAGAAATACAAAAATAGAGGAAGACAGCAAATGTTTTAATAGATTTTCATGAGGAAAGAAAGAGGTTTGAAAAGTGTTTCTTCTGCATTCATTGCAAAAATAAAATCCAAGTGACTGTAATCGCTGATCTCAACTTTGGTTACAACATTAGGTAATTCATTTGCCAACCTTTTCGAATCCTGAAAATAAGAATATGTATTATAAAATATTTATATTCACAGAACAAAAAAAAAAAAAAAAAAAAAGACAAAACAAAAAACACTACTCCGTATCTATCTATCTATCTATCTATCTATCTATCTATCTATCTATCTATCTATCTATCTAAGTCTGTTCCATTTGCGCTATTGTTCGGACTGTTGTCCTGAACATTATTGTTCACGTTTCGGTCGTTGTACGCTTTTATGGCCCGGTGGACACAGAAGAGGTGAACGAAACTCAGGGAGCTGAGTTACTAAAGGAAATTAACTGAAAGCGAGATATCCAGAAAAGGCATGGCATATGAAACTAGAACAATATATCCCCGTGGATTAAATAAAGAGTTCGTCTGAAGAAAACCGAATCGTACAACGGCCAAAAACGTCGTGAGAATAACAGTAAAGACAACAGGCTGAACAATGTAAATAAGGGAAATAGTTACAATACATCATCTCAGAACTATAAACAGATGTCAGTCTGTTCTGTGTACTAAATTCACAGAGAAGCATAAAAGATTTGTATATATTTCAACACTACTTATAATTTAGAGTTTCGCAAGATAGTAACAATTCATTGATAGTGAATTAAACCATATATCTATCTGTTCATAAATTTATTTGGCTCATTAAAATTCTGGCTCAAGGCTATACAATATCATTCGTTTTGTAGTAATCGAGTCAGTATGACATTTTGATATTAAAAAACTGTCTTTATGAGCCATGAGAACAAGTTATTACTTAAATCTGAATTCTCTATCAAAACATTTCAATATTTTTACCCTTGTGAAGCCATTGAAATAGCTTTCATGTGCCAGGGAAATTATATACCATTATGAATATATTTTATATTTTTATCGGAGATCACGTAGTAAACATAATACAGACACCGTATATACGCCCTGTACTCGAATCTGTCCTGCGTATAACGATAAACTACATCAGGCAGTAAAGTCTCTAGTCAGGAGGTTGTTATGAGTGTAGAACCACTTCTTAATTGCTGTTGTTCCCAGGTCCACCCTGACCTGAAGTGGCAGTACCTGTTATAGTCCCAGCTATTTACAAATATTTAACACCCAAACTAGAGTCAAAGCACTATGAAAATATAAATATTTTTATTGCAAAAATAGCAGCAATATATTTTCATAGTAAAAGCAATACGTTTTTGTTAAAAAAATAACCAGAAATGCATTTTTGAATATATATCAAGAATATTTTTTTACAGAAACAAATCTTAGTGCTTTGCTCGCAGATTCTCATCCAACTCCACATTCGACTAATTTGGAGTACACTCACCGGACTTCCCTATTAGAATTGAGGCCAAACTGCACGACGTATATATT
The DNA here is from genome assembly GCA_037127315.1 of Ascarosepion bandense. NCBI lineage: Eukaryota > Metazoa > Mollusca > Cephalopoda > Sepiida > Sepiidae > Ascarosepion > Ascarosepion bandense. The sequence continues at coordinate 75,235 of JBBBDQ010001455.1, read as the reverse complement.
ACCCCGACAGTAGTTTCCCGGGTAATCTCAAAAATTGGCCCCATAAGGCTTGCGGTGGTGATGGAATCCCTGTGATAGTACATAAAAGGTGTGCTCCTGAACTCTCCCTTGTTCTCTCTAAACTATATAACTATTGCCTTTCTGCTTCCTGTTTCCCTGCATACTGGAAGTTCTCTTCAGTCATTCCTGTATTTAAGAACTGTGGTGAACCCTCGGACCCATCCAACTATTGCCCTATCAGTCTACTACCAATATTCGGGAAAGTGTTCGAGGCCATAATTAATGCTGAAATAGTTCAACATCTTACTGCCCACAAACTCTTCTCTGACAGGCAATATGGCTTCCGCTTTGCCAGGTCCACGGCTGACATGCTAACAACCGTTACGGAGTACATGCTCCAGACCCATGATGAGTCAGGCGAGACTAGTGCTGTTGCCCTGTACATCTCCAAGGCTTTTGATAGGGTTTGGCATACTGGCCTTCTATGCAAGCTACGGGGTTACGGTATTACCGGATGCTTGCTTGACCTAATCCAATCTTTTTTAAATAACCGCAAAATGAAGGTCGTCTTGAATGGGCATGCCTCTTCATCCTACAACATAAATGCTGGTGTCCCACAGGGCTCTATCCTGGGCCCGACGCTCTTTCTTATTTTCATCAATGACCTCCCAGATGAGATCAAGTACCAAGTAGGCATCTACGCAGATGACACCACAATTTACTCCCGCATCAGTGAAAAACCTGCCGTGGCGGACAAACATAATCTCGCTGCTGACCTTGAACGGGATCTACACTCTAGTGTGAATTGGGGCAAGAAGTGGCTTGTCAATTTCAATGCGTCTAAGACCAAGCTGTTGTCTGTCAATCATCACAGGCAACCTCTCCTGCCTCCCATAAGCATGGACGAAGCGATTCTCCTCGAGAGCAATACACTGCGCCTCCTCGGCCTTACCTTCTCTTCTGATCTCAAATGGAACCACTACATCGAGTCAATAGCTAAATCCACTGCTAAGAAGGTTGGGTCACTGTGTCGGGCCAGGATGTTTTTCCCCCTGAATCCATCCTGCATATATACAAGTCAATCATTCGTCCGTGCATGGAGTACTGCTGCCATATATGGTCAGGCGCCCCTGCCGTTCACCTCAGTGTTCTCCACAGGCTCCAAAGGAGAATCAGTAATGTGATAGGTACTGACTTGGCAGCTCGACTACAGCCACTTCCTCACCGTCAAAATGTGGCCTCCCTTTGTCTGTTCTATAAATACTTTCATGGCTTCTTCTCTGACGAACTTAAGTCACTGGTGCCTCCTCAACAGGTGTTTACTCGTACAACGAGATTGGCAACTGGGTCCCACCCATTCACAGTTAGGTTAGCCAAATGCAGACGACAATTCTACTCCTGCAGCTTCTTCTCTCGCACTTCCCGCCTGTGGAACTCGCACCCATATTCTTGCTTTCCTAACGGCTACAACCTCCAGGAATTTAAATAAAATGTCAATACTCATCTATTAACCACTTGAATCTAGCTCTCTCCCCACCCCATATATCCTTCCCTTTCTCTCCACCTTTGAAACTGTCATCACACCTGCATTCTCAGTTTTCTATTGTTTCTTTCTAACTGGTTCGTCTTCCTCTTCACTCTCTTCTAATTGATCTTTTTACCCTTATGTGTATCAGTGGCATTTCCGCCTTGCTCGGGGTGAAACGATTAAAAAAATACTAATGCTTCCAAGAAAATTAAATTTCAGCATTAAATTAGCCATTTTTTTTAATGATCTCACCCCAAGCAAGGCATTCCACTGCCACTATTGCGCATGGGGCTACATAGGGGAAGATAAAGAGAAGGAGTGGTGAGACATAGGGAATGTCAGGAGGAATGAATGTTAGACATAGGGAATGTCAGGAGGAATGGGAGCAGGTTAGTGTGTTAGGAGGTGTCTGTTGACCTTACATTTAAACTCCTGGAGATTGTATCCGTCGGGGAAGCAATCGTGTGGAAGGGAATTCCACAGTCGGGAAGTGCGAGGAAAGAAACTGTTGGAGTAGTAGTTGAGGTTGCATTTTATCGGTTTCACTATAAAAGGGTGGGATCTAGTTGCTAATCTAGTATCTCATGCAAATTCGTATTTAAGGGGCACCAGTGATCTAAGTTCATCGGAGCAGAAGCCGTGAAAGTATTTATAGAAGAGACACAGGGAAGCCATGTCGCACCGGTGGGAGAGAGACTGCAGGCGGTCTGCCAAGTCGGTATCTATCACATTACAGACCCGCCTCTGAACCTTATCGAGAAGCCCGAGGAGAATAGCAGGAGCACCCGACCAGATATGGCAGCAGTATTCAATGCACGGGCGGATGGTAGATTTATATATGTGCAGGATAGATTTAGACGGAAAAAACTTCTGGGTCCTACACAGAGAACCGACTTTCATAGCAGCGGATTTAGCAATGGATTCGATATAGTCATTCCATTTGAGGTCCGCTGAAAGTGTGAGACCAAGGAGGCGTAGTGGTCCATGCTAATGGGAGGTAGGTGAGATTGTCGATGATGGTTAATTGAGAGTAGCTTCGTTTTAGAAGCATTAAAATTTACTAGCCATTTCTTACCCCAGTCCAATATGGATTGAAGGTCTTTTTCAATCTCGGCTGCGAGGTTAGCTTTGACGCCTACACCAGATTTTTGTAGGAGGCGAGAGTAAATTGTGGTGTCATCGGCGTACAAACCTACTTGGGCTCTTATGGAATCAGGGAGATCATTAATGTATATCAGGAAGAGTGTAGGACCTAAGATGGAGCCTTGGGGGACACCTGCGTTTGTATGGTAGTTCTGGGAGACATGTCCGTTTAATACCACCTTCATTGTGCGATTAGAGAGGAATGACTGGATTATTTCAAACAAATGTCCAGTTATACCATAGCTCCGAAGTTTACATAGAAGGCCAGCATGCCAAACTCTGTCGAACGCCTTAGATATATCCAATGCAACGGTTCGGGCTTCGCCATTCCTATCGAGTGCCTGGTATATGTACTCGGTGATGGTCGTTAGCATATCAGCAGTAGACCTGGTGAAGCGGAAACCATATTGCTTGTTCGAGAGGAGCCTGTATGCTGTGAGATGCTGAACCACCTCGGTGTTGATAATGGCTTCGAACACTTTGCCAAAGATCGGAAGAAGGCTGATAAGGCGGTAATTTGCAGGATCAGAGGGTTCTCCAGTGTTTTTAAATATAGGAACTACCGAGGAAGATTTCCAACAGGCAGGAAAGCAGGAACCAGATAGGCAGAGGTTGTAGAGCTTAGAAAGGACAGAGGAGAGTTCATGGGCACATTTCTTTAAGACTATGGTTGGGATTCCGTCACCACCGCTCGCTTTGTGAGGGTCAAGTTTTAAGATTATCTTAGAGACAAGCAAAGGTGTAATGTGGACATCATTCAGTTGTGCTTCGGTTCTAGGTAAGAAGTCGGGTGTAAAAACTCCAGATGAGTCCAGACTCGAATTGTTCGAGAATCTGCGGGCAAAGCATTCAGCCTTATCTGCTGGGGAGGTGAGGACCTCAAATTTGTTGATTAGCGGGGGTATTGTGGACTTGCTCTTGTTAAGTACTCTTTTACAGTCTTTAGCGCCGAATTTAGAGCATGCTATGCGTTGCTTTATTCTGGCAACAAACAACATCTTAGCTTCGTTAAGTATCCTTTTATACTTATTACGAGCTGAAGTGAAAAGGCGCCTGTTTTGGTCCGACGCGTAGTTACGATAGAGTCAGAAGAAATGATTCCGGTGGGCAATGGCAGCCGAGCAAGCGGGTGAGAACCATGGAGACGAATGAGATTTAAGCTGGAATTTCCTAGCAGGGATGAAGGCATCGATGCCAGCCTTAACCCAGGAGGAGACCTCGGATGCACATTCTTCGATGGGAAGACTAAAAACGTTGTTCCGAGGAATGTCACAGATGTAGTCTCGGAACGAATCCCAGTCTGCTCTTTGATAGCAGTAGGATATTCTACTTGTCTGGGTATCATGGGTCGGGCGGGAGTGGAGTGAAATATTGACGGACACTACAGTGTGGTCAGAGTTTCTGAGTGGGCAGAGTTGTCTAGTAGTGCAAGAGTCTGGGATGGAAGTGAAGCAGAGGTCTAGAAGTGAGTCCCTTCCGTTAGGGTTGTCGGAGAAACGCGTGGGGAAGTCCACTACTTGCGTAAGGGATTGGGTGATTGAAAAGTTCATGGTGTGGACACCAGCAGGGTCGGTGACAGCGTTCTTCAGCCACTTGGTGTGGTGGGCGTTAAAGTCACCAAACACGAATACATGGGCAGAGGGATGGGAAGAAATGGCTTTGTCGATATTGTGAATATAGCCATATAGAGTTAATATGCCGGTAAAGAAACTGAACCTAAACGAGTCATTCAATGACCTACACACCTGCCAGGTACTAGCCTTGTCCACTAACCAATGAAAGATGCTTCACTCTGACGCCATCTAGATATTACTAAATTCATCCCCCATGATTATTATAATTTTAAATAATATAAGAATTTGAAGTCATTATTATAATAACCAAGGATTTTCCAACAATATGTCATATGTGCATAGTAAAATTACGAATATAAAAATTAAAGAAAAAATAACTAAATATGCACTAGTCTATTTATCTTTGTTACTAGCGGAGCTCTGGTTGAAAGCACTAAGGGAAAACCGACACTCTAAATGAAGTATTTATATATTTGCTATAAAAAGTAATGCTTACTGTTGGATTAGCAATTGTATCACTTGCTCCAGTGAAGATGGCAACGGGTATGTCAACTTTGTTAAATTTAATCTTTGGTGGCTTTGTCTGTGAGAAAAAATAATCAAATATATAATAGCATTGTGCAAATTAATTTTTCAAACTTTAAAGATAACTCAACACTTCATGAATATTAAATGAGTTTGTTCCTTTTGAGTGAACACGTGGGCAAAATTAAAACCAAGATCAGTTATTTCCTGAAAAATAAGAAAAATTAAATTTTAGATTCACAAATATTTATAAAACTTTATATGCATTTTTGTTAAGTTTTTGTTATCAAACGTTACAGATGGTTTTGCGGTATTTGTAATCATAAATATTTTCTGTTTTTATTTTTTTTATCTAAAATGTTCAGCTAAGAAATTTTTATTCGAAAAGATTATCTCCAAAAAACAGGAAATTTTAGATTTACTACATGATAAAAAAATTGACTAATATAAAAAATAAATTTATATTTTACTATTTGAATCAACTAAAAAAAATTAACTATTTGTTACTGCAGGATTCCGCAATTATCAAATTTTGAAAACGAGATCATTGTTCTCTTTAAGAAAGAACATCCAGCTTGGGGACTGAAAAAAATGCCTAGAAATTTTATCAGAGTTCTTTAGTTTGAACACTAAATCTAACATTTGTGTTTTTGTTCTATTTTAAGAGACTAAATTTCTATCCTTTTGCTTTTGTTTCATATAAATAACAAAAATTCAAAAAATTAAACTGTTCCAAATTTCCTGTTTTTTGTAGAATACTCTGTAAATTTTTATTTAAGAAAGCGATAATCATCTTTATTATTTCGACCATCACGCACGTGACAAAACTAGCGACAAGAACGAATTACATTAAATTCAAACAAAACAGATTCACTGAGAAGCTTTTGATAATTATCATTGGCTGCAATATTGTCATAAAAACACAAATAAGGCTGATATCCCAATGAAAATATCATTTTGTGAATTCGTTTAAAAATATTTTGCAGGTGAGTAGGAGAATCCATCATTTAAAACAAGAACCACATAACTTTTCATTTTTATTCAATGTTAATTTTTTTTTAAAGAAACCCGCAAAAAAGTCTCCTTTTAACGCCGTTTCTCATAATAGTTTGCATGTATATTTTTTCCAAACAGGATGGGGTATCATTCATCGTTAATCTAATTCTCGTCACGGACATTAGAAACCGTAGGCTACTTACCATTCCATACTTGGCTATGTTATTTAACTTGCTGTCAAAATTATATTTGCGAGATTCCTTGTTTCGCATGAGCTGCAATAGGAATAAAGAAAACAGTTAAATGTCGAAAAGAAAAGGCATTTTCACGAGTATATCTTAAAAATAATCCTGCAAGACATACTCGAATGCATTCGCAAGAAGTTTAACTGATACTAATAATATTTAAATGTTTATATGCGTCAGTGTCAGCGCATTACATCTCAGAATCTGTTATAACAACGGCAGACTGTTCTCAATTGTTTACCATGCGAATATCTGCCTCTCACAGAGCAGTGCAGAATAATAACTGGAAAATATATTTAAAAGTTGGTTCACTGATGTGGTCGAGAATTCTCCTCGCCAGAATTTTGCTAGCACACATTGTCCGGAGCTCCTGCTATATATTTAGAGATTATCGATAAAATCCAAAGGAAAATCCGCAATATTATTAGTTCTAATCTGGCATATTGACTTCAGTCACTTTCCTACCGCTGTATTTGTATTTTGTACTTTTTCTATAAATACTTTTATGGAAATTGTTCGGAGGAACTCTTTGCTATGGTACTTAGACTTTATGAATTCAAATGCAGTAGGCTGGCAAAAGTTTAATTAATTTATAGTCGAACTGACTAGATAAAACCGTAAGTTCTATACTAATAGTTTCTTTTTTCGCACTTCTCGGCTTCATGCTTTCTAATCAACTTTTGATCTTCAAAAATTTAAATGCAACGTCAGCCGTTTTCTACTGCCTACCTGATTACTCTATTGTTCCCGCTCCTTAATAATGGTTGTTACCTAATTCTTTCACACACAGTAACCTCCTGTGTCTTGGAGTGATTTCGATTAAAAAACAAATAACGTCATTTTTATGATATAAGGAAAATATTAAATAGAATAAGAACAAATTCAATAAAAAATACAAAGAAATATTGGGTAGAAATACAAAATAAAAAAACGTCGCCTCAATAGTGATGTGAATAAACGTCGCGATATTAATAAACTAATGTTTGCTTATATGAAAGATAATCCCTATTTTCTGAAGTAGCAACAATTAGAATTAAGTGCATTTTCTCCGGTAATTCAATTTTAACTTAGTGCTTTAAATAAAGTAGAGTGCAAAAAGCAAATATAAAAACAAAAAGGTTTCATTGAAGCAAAAGCTAACTTTGCAGTAGGCAATCATAAAACAGTAGCGTCTGATGATTAGTGATGATTTTTAAAAGCTTTTACAAAGTATTTTAATTGCTTGAAGATATAAAACTTTTCAAATGACCACAATTAATTCTTCTTGTTTAGATTTCATGAATGAGGAAATTTTATAAATAAATCTTATTGAACTTATTCTGGAAACGTTAAAATTTCTCCAAAAAGAATCTATTGCGGCTATTTTTTGTATTTGTAGTAAATATCGGACAACGAGAAAAATACCTGAACAAACTGTAAGCAAGAGATTTTTGATCGCATAAAAAGCTTTTATTTAAACCTATTGTTAAGCATCATTCTCTCGTTGGACACATTTAATTTAGAAGTTACGCCCCATATGTACAGCAGCAGATTTTAAAATGTTACATATCGTTCAGCACACCACACTGCGATCATAGTAGCAGTAATGCGTCTTCAGTCTATTTATGAATTCAGTTTTCCTTCACCTAGATTGGCTAACTGGTAAAGAGAGCGCAGTCAGCCCCACCATTCAACCCTTATCCTATGCAGGGAAAAAAAGATTGTTGTTCTTCACAAGGACTAAACTCAGTTCGATGATTTCTTTTTCCGAGTCCCTAAACATTACACTAAATATACATTCACGTCGCGCATATCAGTTAACTAAGTGCCATACGTGATACACGCTTGGGCGATCATGTTTCAAAAGAGACATGACTGACTGGGCAGAAGAATATCCCGCAGTAGGTTTTCATTGCTTTTTGCGGTAGACTGGTTGCCAGCCAAGGCTATAGAACCCAATCTGTCCTGCTATTTAACCCATAACTGGAGGGAAGAGACGAATTAATACCATTCCCAAGGGTATTTGTGCGTAAGTGAACGCAAAGGAATTCGAACTCGACTCCCCGATTTCTCGTCGTACACATAACAATAGTAAATAAAAGTACTTTCTACAAATAACACATTCTATAATAAACAAAATAGGAGTCGGAGCTGGTTAATGTCGCGGATAATAGAATCGGGGAGCTTATCTTAAATTGTATTTGAGGCAGTTTGTATATTCTGTAATAATGCACTTCGGAAAGGCATAAATCATAAATTTATCTACCTGATTATGGGATATAAGCAGCTTAGTCTAGACTTTCTAACCTTGACTGACAACCAGTCTAGGGGAAAAAACGATTTAAAAAAATTAAAACCAAAACGTAGGGTGCAGAATTAGTGATCTCCCCCTAAAAAAATCTCACTAAAACCTCAAAAGCATCCGTGTGATTGAAGAAAAATATCTTCTATAAAAAAGATCGGGATTAGTGATAAATATGTAACCCTATGGCGTTTATTAAATTTTTATTAATTTTAAAGATAAGAGATTTCTCTAAAATGAGAGAATACAATTATATTTGTCGGGAAAAGTAATAGAAGTGATAAAAAGGGTAAAATAAAATTTTACCCTTTACTACCCCGGTTTTTGTGCTTGTTTAATAAAGCCAGGGTGTAGGACGAAATTAATTAGTTGGGGGCCTGCTGCTAGAAGAGATAAGTTGGAGCTAGTGATTTGAAGGAGGCGGGTTGTATACTTCGGTCAGACTAACGTTGTAGCCGCTTGTCCTTGCAGTGACGTGTTTCGAGTGCACACCGCCAGTGAGTCAGAAATTTCTGCTATGGTGGTTCAAAACCACCACGGCCAAACAAATTGACCTTTGCTCACCTTTTTTATTTTTTTTTAAACTTTAATGCTGCCTACCAGAAAATAACATAAGAGAAAAAGTCTTGAAAACAGAAGATAAAAATCGTAAATTGAAAAAATTAACAAAACAACCAACGTGGAAAATTAAAGTTAATAAGCACGTAAAACTAAAATAAAAACAAAATAAATTTGATAAATCGCGAATAAATTAAACACGCAAAAGAAATAAAAACGAGATAGCGGGGTTTAAAATATCAAAAGTGGGGAAAAAGAATGAAAAAAGAAACAGGTACGCACAAATTAAAAGAAACTGAAAAAGCAAAAAGGGTAACAAAATAATATTGATTGACTTAACGATTCCAAAATCACTTGCGGCGAACTTAGTCTGGACAAAAATCAAAGTCAGACAAAGAAAACACACGTACTTTGTTGAACCGAGAATACAAGGTTCGGTTCGTGTATAGTGTCTTTTTATAGTCACAGTAAACAGAAATAGCTTTCTCAAAGAAGTAGGGGATAAAACAAGGGAGACCACTCTTGAATATTCATAACAGTAATATTCCTGAGATTAAAAAAAACTTTTGTTAAAAAAACAAAAAAACCTAGCGAATTTACCAGATGTTACCTGCTACAGACTTAAAACAAAAATTACGTTATTTACTCTATTTTTCTTCGGACAATTGTTCTCATCTTTGTTTTTGTCATCACAACATTTCGGCCTTCTTTCTGTGTATATTGATCTGGGAAACCTGCAGGGAATTCTTAACTGAAAACTTTATTTAATCTACGGCGATGGATTGTACTCATTCTACTGCCCATGTGTAGGGATATCACATCTAGTTCTTATTTTTAGTGCTGCTTAATTATTGCTTGATCTGTTTCAACTGATTGAACTCAAAATCACCAAATGAAAGCACTGCTTTCCTCCGCTAGCCTATTGAACCGTGCGGCAATTCGCTGTGGTGAAACTGGAGCCGTAAACCTAACCCGCCAGCTGATTAATTGCTACTGCTTGTCATGATTTGACCGTTGCTGCTTCATGTATTGTGAGTTCAATCCCTGGGACGGGTAGTGTGTACTTAGATTCAGTGGAAATGGATGAACAATAATTTAGTAGCAATAAGTATAAGAACTAGATATTGGAAGTGGAATGAGAACTATCTACATCAGTCAATTAAATAGAGGGTTTAGAATTCCCTGTAGGTTATCCAGATCATTAAACATCTGAGAAAGGCCTGCATGTACAACGGCTAAAACATTATGATAACGACAAATATGAAGACAATAGTCTGAATATAAATTCGATAAATAATAATTCCTTATTCTAGAGATTCAAATAGAAATAATTACTTTGTTTTAAATGCTTCAAATGACATAATCCATCAAGTTCCGTTACTGAAGAAAAGGTTCGTATATTTAAAAACAAATATCGAATTATAACTAATTGCAAAAAATAATTTTATTAAGAAAACACATTTTTAAACTACAATCCTGGATATGACGATAAACTACATTCGGCAGCAAGTCCTCTTGCTGCAGGATGTAGTTAGGGAGATTTGAGATTTTGAGGGGTATGACACCACCTCTTAATTTCTGTTGTTTCCTGGTTCACCCTGTGATGGTAGTACTTGTTAGGGTCCCAGCTATGGTCAAAGAGTGTACCAAAAACAAAACTCTATGAAAGTATAAAAATATATTTTTAAGGTGAAAGTACTAGTAATATATTTTTAAATAAAAAATATTGACCAACATTACATATTTAATGTAAAATAATTACCAAACATTTTTATTGTAGTTGAAGGCATAATATTACGTTCAAAATACATTTAGTTGAAGCCATAAAATTGTGTTTAAAATATTTAATTTCGACATTAAATAACCCATAGAGATTGATACGACTCTAAACAAAATCAAACAAAAATAATTTTTGACCAAAATCATTAAGTAAAAACAAATTCAATTATCTTGTTTCAATTACAAAAATAAAATGTTTAAAAGTCCGTCAGACGCCAATTTTTGTAGATATCACGGAAAGTTTGTACATTCTCTTTAAGAGTTTACTTAGAAACTGTTGGCACCGAGTAAACGCTACCCAGAAAACTGACGTAGCAGAAATCTATACCGAAAAACTTAATCTTTGTCCAGACGAGATATAGTTTAAATATTGTTTTTATCACCTTGGAAGACTGCGACCAGTATTTAGTTGCAAGTCTACCAATTGAAGAGCTATTGTTAACTTGACATTATTCTTGTAACACTGTGCGCATTTGAGAAAATACAAATAAGATTAACATGATTTTATGGCTTCAGAGTGTTTTAAGATGTAAATACTCACCTGAGCCCAATGAACAAAATTCTGAACTGATGAGCCTGCTGGTGTGTGCGTGTAATAAACAGTGAGTCGAGACTGGTAAAAAAATAAATAATAATAATAAGAGAACGTGGAGTGAAAGAAAATCTTAACGAGAAGCATACAGAAAATGCCAGAAAGGTGCATTCAGTGTCAGTCAGTTAAGTGCCATACGTGAAACACGCTTGGGCGATCATGTCTCGAAAGAGATATGACTGACTAGACAAAAGATTATCCCGCAGTAGGTTGCCATTGTTTCTGCGGTAGACCCAACTGGAGGAAAGAGACGGATTAATAACTTTCCAAAGGGTATTTGCGCGTAAGTGAATGCAATGAATTCAACTGGAATTCGAACTCGGCTCCCCGATTTCTCGTTCCGAGTTGATATCCACTGCATCACAAATTTCAATGTAAAGGACATGAAAGAGGAGTATAATGTCATCAGTTGGAGAAAGAGAAAAGAGAAATCATAATAATAACAGCAGTAGCAAAATCAATAATAATAATGCTCACTATCACAGATTTATCTGACTCTAACCAGTTTGGAATGTCTCCTAGTAGCTGACACACTATGGCTCTCTGTTCATGACTGGAGAAGCATCATGGTTGGATATCGAAAGGGATGCCTTTTACGTTAGAAAGATGAGGTGACTTTGAGACCACGTGTAGAAGCTTGGGAACGCCCTCAATCATGCTGAGTTACCCAACCTGATGTTATTTCTAACTGGGCTCTACCTGCATGGACCATGAATTGTTTTTATCAAAAGTTGTCAACATATCACGCACATTTGGCTGTAATTCATGTATTTGGTATACTCAGTTAAGACGAGGATTCTTGGTGGGTATATTGGGCGTCGTCTATTTCAACACCAGTGTCATTTTGTTGGCGAGCTGTTCTCTGACTCAATAAAATTTTACAAAATAAGGATACATAATCACATAAGTAAGACTGATTATGACAGCAGCAATAATATTTCTGATGATTATGATGACCAGCCAAATGAAAAAGGAAGTTGTTAAAGCAGAAAAGAGTTTTTGGTTAATGAAGTAAAAAGACATAAATCATTATAATAAAAAGGATAGATGAAAGTGCTTTTTACCATTCATTTAGTATAATCGTTGTCAAATATTTCTCTGAGAGAGAGAGAGAGAGAGAGAGAGAGAGAGAGAGAGAGAGAGAGGATAAAGTACACTTATCGACAAAGAACGGTGTAGAGGCTGAAAGCATTACATGTGAACCGACTTAGATTGACAGAAATAGACAATGAAGTTTGTGAAATGGGGAGGGTGGGGAGAGAAGTCGTGAGCGTGAATAACTTACTTTGTTCATATGAGGGCTAAACTTTCCTCCAATCATTTCTCCCAGCTTCACGCAGGCTGTGATTGATTTGCAAGCCGTTGTAATTAACGAATTCCTTTTGGCGCTAGAGCCAAAAACTGATTTTCTTCCGAAGATCAGGTAAATTGTCTGAAAAATTAAAAAGGATAAAAGTAGAATTAAGGCGAATATTTTAATTTATATTTTAAAAATCTTTTGTTTGTCTTGAAAGAAATAATCGACCGAGATGGTTCTCAAAATGTGACAGCCACAGTGAAACCTAGTAGTAAATTTTTGTTAAGTTATTTAATGAACATATTTGTTTAGTACAGGTACACAAAGAACTCCCTTTATATAACTCCACAGAATATATATTTATGAGTGTAACCCAGCGCGGTAAAAAATGGTGGCAAAATATTTGATAGAATTATATATATATATATATATATATATATATATATATATATATATATATGTAATACTTTAGAACATGTACAAACTACAAGCTACTTTCAATGTCGAAACAATATGTACACTTTTGTAGTAGCTTGTAGTTTCTACATGTTCTAAAGTATAAAATATAATAAATATTAATTGCTCTATTGTCATATTGAGCACTGTTTTAAATTAATGTTTTGAACGTTACAATTAATTTCTTCGTTCTTTATTCATTTGGATATACATATATATATAAATAAATACGCAACAAACTTTATTATAATATAGAGTGTTTGTGTCTATGTGTGTGTGTGTGTGTGTATATATATATATATATTTTTTTTTTTTTTCACTACTCGACGACATAATTATTGAAAATAATAACTAAAATAAAATAATATGCCACTGTTATAGATCAAACATACAGTAAGAGCTTTCATAACTGGTAGCAAAGGGAATGAACTGAGCCGAGGCTGCCTATCTATTGTTTCTCCAGTGAACTGAGCCGACGTTTCCTCGCTATTGTCTCTCTTTCCTTGAGCGTGACGGGTGGGAAATCTATCTATCTATCTATCTATCTATCTATCTATCTATCTATCTATCTATCTATCTATCTATCTATCTATCTATCTGATATAATATACATGTTGAATTTATATTATAAAAGCCAGTATTTAAGGAAATGCAAAGAATTAACGATGGATATATGTAGCAATACTGCATAATTATACAAGTTATGTAATTGACTATGACGAAGCTGTACACTGTCATATGATACATTTTGAACAAACTCTACATCCAACCTTTGGTAAAAACAACTGAAAGCAGTTTATAGTAGCAGAGAGTATAGGAATACTTTTAAATGCTAAAATAATGTCTTTTCTTAAAAGAGAAAAAACTAGTAAGCGAATATGGTCCATTTAGACGTAACTAGCAGTATAGCCGGGCGTTGCTCGGCTGTAATGAAAGCTTTAAAACTAATCCATGGTCCTGGAGCTCAGACTCTTTGGACTTTGGCAAAAAAGACTAAAAAGCAATAATTGTCAAGCTAGAGCAAATTCTGAAACAAGAACAACAATAAAAGGGCTGCAATCCTGATCTTGATCAGACCTGATCGGATATCGGGGAATCAATTTCCAATATTGGTGGGGAGAATCTGAAAAAAAAAGTAGCCCATGACCTGATCTGAAGCCTAAAAAATATTTGTGTGAAGTTTGGTAAGAATTAAATCAAAATTCTGGATTTGTATAAAGGACATGCATACATACAGACACACACAAAGAACATCTTACTTTTCATATATATAGATATCGGTATGAAATCGGAAAAATAAGTAGCCCATCTGACCGGTAACCTAAAGAATATTTGTTTGAAGTTTATTGAGAATCGGATAAAAATTGTAGATTTGTATAAAAGACATACATACAGAGAGATAGACAGACAGTCACACACACACACACACACACACACACACACACACACACACACACACACACACACACACATCTTGGCTTTTATATATATAGATAGCTATAGGGGGAAATCGGGAAAAATATGTAGTCCCTTGGCTTGACAGGAAGGCTAAAGAGTTTTTGCGTGAAGTTTGGCAAGAATCCGATACAAATTGTGGATTTGTATAAATCACACACACACACACACACACACACACACACACACACACACACACACACACACACCTTGCCATTTATATATATATATATATATATATATATATATATATATATATATATATATATCCCATGACCTGACCGGAAGATTAAAGAATATTTGTGTGAAGTTTGGTGAGAATCGGATAAAAGTTGTGGATTTGTATAAAGGACACACACACACACACACACACACACACACACACACACACACACACACACATTGCTTTTTATATATATAGATACATTGTTTAGTTAAAAGCAAACAAAAGCATCAGTTATATTACCTGATCACTCATCTCTGAGTAAGAGGTGGCAGAAGAGGTCATGTGTGTACCGTACCCAACTGGAGCCAGCGTCCCCAAAAATCGAATCTGAATAAAATAAACAAATAAAATTAAACTATGATAAAAATGACTATCTATATTATTGAACTTGAAAGTGACGTGATGTTCAAGTTTATAAAGAAACGCGCGTGCGCGCGCGCGCGCACACACACACACACACACACATTTACACAGACTTAAATATGGACAAAGGCCTTTTCTTAAGAGCACCTTTCGGCCAACACTTCATCGGAAGTATATGTTGGCAACAGTTTATGACGGAAATGAAACAATTCGCACAGTAATAAAAAAAAGAGGCGACGAGGGAATATTATGAAACAACGACTAAAGTACGTTTATTAGAAATCAAAAGATAATAAAATAATTTATGATTAAAAGATAAATACTTCCAAGTGAATGTAAAATCGGAAAATTGTCCTCACGGACCTCCTAAAAAGTTGAGAGAGCAAATGAAATGCTCTTTTTTGTTAGTTGAATTTGAAATGTGCATAAGTTTGAACAATGAAAGTATCTCAAGAAAATAGAAACGCAAATAAATATATATTTAATCTCTCCAACGTCACTGTAACAGAAATGTAACGATTTGTTCTTTCGAGGTTGTTAAAGTTTTGCATTCCTCTCTCAAAAGTCAGTAAGGAGAAGTTTTTCGCTGAGTTTCAGCTTTTGTTCTCTCAGTTGTATTTACAAACACCTGCCTCCGCGGAGAAGCTTTCCCTTTGTAAATCAAGATTACTCTAATTATCATTTGAATATTCGTCTCTCTCGGTCGATTGACATTTTCTCGCTTAGCGGAGCGCCCATTTCCAGACTATAAGGTCATTAAAAAGCAGAGGTGATATTTATATAGGTACCTTTATGAAATCGCTGAAAAACAGAATAGAATGAATAAAAAAGGCCCTAAACTTAATAAAAACGAACTTTTCCCATCATAATGTTTATATTATTATTAAAAGGAAACATCACAGTATTTTGTTATTTATTTTTATTAAATTTTTTAATAACGTCTAACACGTTTGAAATTTTGGTAACAAATCTTATTTTGATTTTAGCGGCTAACCAAATTGTTACAAGAGTTCATTACATAATTACATATTACATAATTTAAACCAAATTGTTACAAGAGTCTACAATAGAAAACGTTACATTACATAACTGTTTTTTCCGGATTTTAATGGAACTTCCAGGACTTATTCACAAATGAATGAAATAATTTTTGAAATTAATATTTAAAAAAAATCTTGGTAAAAATATTTTTACATCTGTTACCCACTCCACGTAAATTCACGAAATTTAAAAAAATTGAATGTTGTTGGGAAAATTGGTTTTATTAGTTAAACGCAGGACTCATTGGGGAATGTGAATCTTCTATTATTTTTTTGAAATTTTTGCCTTTATTTCCAAACATCTGCTCCCAATAATAGAATAAAAAGTGCAATATAATTATTTCATTATTTAATTTGATAAGCTTTTAATTACTTGAATAAATAATATAAATTAAGGACATTACAGTCTGAAGAAAAAAAAATTTGATTAATAATGAAATTTTGAAAGAATCGTTTTTGTTTTTTAATTATAATAATTTATAAAATTTCAAAATTATTCTTAAAATACTTCATAGATTTGTTGGAATTAGTTTAAAAACGTATTAAGCAAAAATTATACTTACTAATTGAAAATTATAATTACTAATCAAAAATTAAAAAGTTTAATACAAATCATCATATTTTCCTATTTTTAAAATAATTTTTAGTTATTTTTGTGCATTTGAAATTTTTTTACATGTGTAAATTAAAAGTCATGTCATTCAGGGTTTCTTCCTCTTACAGGGAAATAATTAGTACAATTATGTCATTTGTGAACGCCACACACTTATGTGATTAAAAAATAGTTTTATTCTAAATTTCATGCTATGACTAAGTAATACTTGTGTAAATCAGATTAATTTAACATTAAGTTTGCTAATTTTCTAAAAATAATGTGTCACAGATGTATGCTCTATTTCTGCATGAATTTTAACTTTTGTTTATAAATGTTTCGATCGCTTAAAAATGGCCGAAAAATTGTAAGATTGAAAAAATTAAAATTGTTTGATTTCAATCAATATCATTTCTGTTTGAAATACACCAGAGTAGTTTGCTTACTAGAAATAGTAAATTTAATCATTTAGCTTTCAATTAAAACTAAAATAAAAGATTCAAGAAAACTTCTTTTTATTTAAAAAAAAAATCAATTTAAAATTTAGATATCGAAAATGAGTAGAGGTACCTATATTTATATCACTAAGCCTGATAAAGCCTTTCAGGTAGTTATTTTTAATATTCAAGACTACACCAATAAAATGGAAGCTATTCAACATAACTTCTGGCTGAAAGAAGCCCTTAAGAAAATACCTTCGTACATATTTATATCTGTATTTATTTTTTGTGGTATTAAGTCCTTGCGGATGACTATATATATATATATATATATATATATATATATATGAGATAGGGAGAGAGAGAGAGAGGGGGGGAGGTAGATAAATAGTGATGTCACGCCTGTGATCGGCGAGGATAATATTTTGTATATGTGTATATACATGCATGTCTGTGTGTGTATATATATATATATTTTTTTTTTAAATATATATTTTGAGTATTTTGTGCGTATATGTGATGTTTGATGGTATACTTGCGTAAATATCTGTTAGTGTCAATTATACGCGTATATGTCTGGTCTTCATAGGTCCGTATGTGAATGTATGAAGTCAATATTTATACGTAGATATGGATGGATGTGTGTATATGTGCTATATATAAGCACATATGTTTAAATAAGTATATGTGTGTATGCATATGTATGTTCATATGCTTGTATATATGGTGTGTTTGTGTGTAGGCGTGTAATAGATTTATGGTCACTCATTCTGCCAATTAAATTTTTTTTTCTAACCTTGGTGATCCTTACAAGATAAGCCTAAAAATTTATGTTCTGCGTCATGTTATTTGATTTCTATTTTGTTAATTTTTTTTATATTCTGGAAAAATCATTATACTTAATAAAACGTGGTCTGATGAGATGAACTTATTGAAATGGATTATAATTTATAACCATTTCAGATGATGTAATGAGTTTTTCTTTTATACATACATACATATATTGTTTAATCTAAGGAAGGATAACATTTTTTTTTGTTATCTGATAAGACTTTGGAAATAGATGGCGGCAAAATTTTCACCACTTATATATATATGTGTGAGAGAAAATGATGTATGCATTTTTATATGAAGGAAAAACTGAGTAAAATTAGTGAAAACGTGGGAAAGTTTTTTCATATGACGCGTATCGTCTTTTAGGACTTCATCGGGGTGGAGTAATGTTTACGCTTATGTAACTGCAGATAGGCACAAAGGGGATAAGACTATTGAATAATAATAAAGTAGAATTGGTTTTATTATTTTTATTAAGAGTTAATTTGATAACTTGAGTCTCTTCATGTACATTTTTGGTTGTTCCAACGAGGTTGAGGTTAGCATATCGACAGACATCACTCAGAATTTAAGGTATCTTTTTTAGAATTGTAGTATAAGACGAGACCCAATTTTTAAGGATGATTTTTGGAATTTAAAGGTCATCTTATACGCGGAAATATACCGTAATCGAATATTAAACTAGCTTAATTTTCATTACCATTTGACGTTATTTCTTTCAGTTACTTTTTTATCCAAAGTCCGGGAAATGCCATTTCGTGATAGGAAACTGCTGAGATTTGAAAGAAAAAACTATTTCGAAACCGGGCTGGATTTTATAAAAAATTAGACCAACCATAAACCTGTTAAATTTTTAAAAAGCAGTTAATGATACAAATTGAAGTAACAATATTATAAATTTTACTGTTAATTGCACACTTTAATTTATATTAGCAATAAAAGTTATTGCAATAATTATTAATACTTATATTACACAATTGGACCCAGCTCCACATTTTGTATGTTGTACCCAACTTGAAAAATAAAAAAAAATCAATCCCATACACTCCATCATTGTCTAGTTCTAATATTAGCTTATTTTAAACACAATATTGAGTTATTTTCTCTATTTTCAATCGCTACACATTTATTTATTGGTGTATATGTATCTCTTGAAATGTTAGTAACCGCGAGAAACTAAGACGGCGAAATAGAAAGTAGAATGTAGTTGTTAGTGTGAGTAAATGTGATGTCAGCACAGGCTGATATATCTTGATGGTAATCATCTCGACTGACGATCAAGCATCAATGGACCTAACTCCACGAATTCCTAATTATCTCTTCCTTACTGATGGCTTCGGACAGACAGATGGAAGTTCTCTTATTATAGTGAGGATTACGATTAAAAATTAAAAATTAAGCCATTTTTTATTTTATTAATATGTTATTACACTGGCTTCTGATATGTAAAGTTACTGGAATACAGAAAAAGATCTTACCTTTTTGGCGAGTTCTTTGTTTTCAGAAAATGCTATGAACGCGATCATGGCTCCCTGTGAGTGACCGATATAATACAGAGACTTTTGGGATGTTTTTTTCAAAATATAATTGACACAGGCAGGAAGATCAAACTCGGCCATTTCATCATAGCTGATTGAAGAATAAATATCAAATTTTTAACGTATTTAAACACACACACACACACACACACACACACACACACACACACACACACACACACACACATATATATATATATATATATATTCAAGGAAGATATGCAAATAACCTATATCAAAAAATAGGAGATTAAATGGGATTAACAAGACAACATTCCAAGATAGCATATAAATATTCCAGAAAATTAAAAAAAAATATTTGGTATTTTCTATAGTTTTGGGAGGGGTTACTCAGATAGACATTGAGACAAAATAACATTTATCGGATACAAATAAGTTAAGGGAAGACCAGTATATGTCTATATTTCTGAGATGAAGTATTATAATTATTTACAGCTGGGCGGTGGAACATTTTTCTCTGTGAAAGTGAGCGATGATGTAAAAAAAGGCTGAGAAACCCTAGTTTATGAGATGATCTGAAAGTTGACATTCTGATTCATTACTTTATTTAAAAAAAATATCTAACGTCACAGATATAGACACGACTACTCCATGATTATTATCACCAAGGCAATGCTTAATTATTTTTAAAAATGAGCCAAATTAAAATATTTGGTTATTAATATTATTAGGTGATTATCATAAACAAAAACTTGAATGAAGTAACAGAATTATTTTTCCTTTGCTTTGTGTCAAACAACATTTCAAACTTCATTTTCTCTTGTTTCGAGTCTTGGATCTTAAATGAAAGAACATACAGTGTTCAAAAGAATGCTACCAATTTGGTGATTGTTTTTATAATGGAAGTCTAATATGCCCAATCATTATAAAGACGAGACATGAAGCAACTGAGATGTGATTCTACATTAGGATACTGAGGATACCAAAATGGAAACAAAAAGAGCACATACTTCAAATCAGAAGTACTTAAAATTTCTCGGGCACATCATGAGGAAAGAGGGCTTAGAAAATTTGGCACTCACTGGACATACTGAAGGCAAATGTTTGGCAGAACAGGTATTAGGAGAGATAGCAAAATGACAAGCCTTCTTTAGAACTACAAAAGACAGGATAGCCCACTCCCCGAAGAAGTCATAAAGACCTCAATATATTATCGATGAGTCAAAGCATATTTCAATTAATTTTATAAAATGTATTAGTGCGTTGTGGTGCAGTGGATAGCGTCTCGGAACGTTGAATTAATTGCATTCACTTACGCGTAAATACACTTGGGAAAGGTGTTAACTCATCTCTTCTCCCTCCAGCTATGTGTTAAATAGAACAGATTGGATTCTTTAGCCTTGGTTGTTAACCAGTCGACTGCAGAAAGTAATGGCTTCCTACTAGGAGAAAGTCTTCCACCCAGTCAGTTATGTATCTTTCGTATATCATGTATGGCAATTAAGTGATTGATTAGTGCGAAAATAATGCAAGAAGTAGTGACCCGGATTCGAAACAGGTTTAGTGATTTTGTTTATTAAACGCAATGTTTATTTGTAGAAATTGCTCTCCAGATGTAATTGAACACTTCTCAAAACTCAGTCTTATACTTCAGTTACTAAATTGTATCTACTCATACTTCTATCTGGGTATTTATCACAAGAAAAAAATAGCGACGACTGTTAATTTGTTAAATAATATGAATGTTTCTTTTATGCCTAAAAGGAACTGTAAAATCTTAGAGGCGTTAATTTTTACTCACCTAAATTTCCAAAATTCTTCATCATCAGTGGTATACGTGTTGTGCTTGAGGGAATACGTGTTGCCACGAGAGTTTGGCATCCAGACATCATAACAATTGTCAGCAAATAGATAACCTAATGAAGTGAGCATTTGTCACAAATTACAGCCAAGAAATGAATTGAACAGAAATCATTTCTCTGAAAGGAAGTATTTTATAGTGTTAGTAAATTACTCTCCTCAATTTATTTTTCTTCTACCATGAATATAATTTAGTTAATTCACACATCTACATCACGTGAAACTCGGATGAAAATAATTTTAAATTTTCATCATTCGCAATATAAGTGATAATGGGTTTTTTTTATGTTAGCGTCTTATTAGGAGTGATATTTAAATTTTGACATTTAAACCTAACTTGCTATATTACAAAAATCATACTTTATTTAGGAGTAATCGTATAAAAGGGTATAATCATATTGACATCATAAAAGGGTAACCGTATAAAAGTGTAGCATATAATTGTATCAGTATATAAATACTTTTCAATATTTTATCAACGGAACAAAATTTAATAGTCTCTATAAAAACGGACATAATAAAAACAAACAAAGAATACATTATTTTAGTTAGCGTAAAGACAATTAAAAAAAGAGTGGAAAACAAGTGTTTAATTTCTTTTCAGTTTAATTATGTGCACAGCAAATAAAATATTAAAACGACAAAAAAGAGCATAACGCTTGCTAAGCAAGTCTTTCTCGTGTGAAATTATGAAATGTCTTTCAATTCATGAATTGTCTTTACTCTCCAACCAATATTAACATCGATCCATAACGTCGCCCTGTCTCTTCTATATTAGTTCTGGAATTTGACATTTTAAATATTTGTATAATGCTGACTATATCGGTAAAACGGATCAGAAGTTGAAATTTCAAAAACGAAATTGTGATAGTTTACATTACATAGGTGCATCAATACATCTGGGCTTGTGACAGTTGAGCATCAATGTGTTTGGCCTTATGTTTTCGGTAGAGAAATACTCATTCGGAATTCCCACTAAAGGTGGGAATATATATATATATATATATATATATATATATATAGAGTCATTTTAGTCCCCACTCTGCAAACAGTTGTGTTTAGAGTTGTATGTTACAAGCTTTTTCTGATTACATATTTAATATAAAATTTTGTCTTTTGGCGTTTTACTATTTTAGTCGCATTACAAATTCTTCAGTCTTTGATAAAGCTCTGCTGAGAGAGTAATGCAAACTGATTGCTTACATTTAACTTTCATTCTTTTAGTCTTTTTAAGTTTATCTTTTTACGGTAACTATAATTCTTCATTTATTTTAATGTATCCCTTTTTATGGCAATTATTAATATTTTTTCAAGTTAATAATTATATTTAAGATTTTATGGTCAAGAATGCGTTTTCTTTTTTTCGTGCAATTCATAAACATATTTGTGCAACCATTTCCAGACTGTTTTAAAAGTGCAATAATTTATTTTCAATATTCATATAAATGTCAATCATTGACTGAATGTATACCTAGCAATAAAATATATTTTGGCACTATTATCTTAGCACCCATAACGAAATCTTTCTCATACCAAAATCATTTTCGAAGCAGAATTGGTCATATTCCAATTATTTCTCTATCCACTGACTACTACTAATTTTAAATTTGTCAGTTAAATAGAAAAGAAAAATCCAGGTAGTTGTTTTTGATAATTTTAAGTTAGTTCGGAACAATGATAATTAACTGTAATCACTACCCGCTGAGCAAATCAGAATGATCAATTATTATTAATAGCGCAAGTTCCGTTCTTTTGCAATATGCATTTATTTCACAGTTGTTCCTGTCATTCAAAGGCTATTAAACAACTCTAACATTCACTTTTTTAAACATACGAATATTTCAATTATACACAAAAGTCGACAGAAATACCTTCATCATAAAGGTAAGATTAGTGGCAAAGGTATCCTCATCTCGCTCATGTCTTAACATTATGTTGGAAGTATTTCTGTCTCACTCTTTCGCCGGAAAAGTTTTTAAAATAATATTAAGTTCACACCTCAGGGGGCATCCCCCATGCAGTATCCTCCCTTTGCGAGGGGTCCCAGATTATTACCGGGCACCTGATGCCTCTCCAAAAAGCAAAGTAACGAAGAGGCTTCAGACAATTTTTTTTAATGATATTGCCGTTAAAACCATTTTAAATCTCGACCTTGCGTCACATTCAGTAGCGATGTCGGCGCGCTGAAATATCAGTTCTCTATAAAAGGTTTAAAAGTTGTTACATTTTAAAAGTTGTTACATTTTAAAAGTTGTTACATTTTAAAAGTTGTTACATTTTAAAAGTTGTTACATTTTAGTATATCGTGTAATAAACACAGTCGGTTTGCTGTATGCAAGGAGATTATACAATATTTTACCTAGCGATTGTTTCGGACTGTTAATCAAGAAGTTAGTGGCAGAAGCAAGAAATCCATGTTGAATAACGACAACTTTGTTATAATTTGTACAGTTATTCTTGCCCCTTGGTATCCGATGTAATGTTAAAATGTAACCATCTTTTGTTTCAACTTCGTGTTCTTCGCAAACATAACCTTTCAATCTGGGAAAATCACACTAAGAAGAAGAAAAAAAAAAGAAAAAAAAACATCAGTATCGGCTTTTAATTTGGAATTTTTGAAGGATTAAAAATAACCTGAAATGAAAATTTGATACTTTATTAAAGAACAAGAAATTTGACAATTGATCGCCAGACTCTACGCAATTTTAGATTTTATTACGCAAGTTAACGTTTTCATAAGAAAATTGGTATCAGCAAATAAATGTTGCTAATAATTTAGAATCGATTTGTATTTATCATATAAATATAAATACCCATACAAACCTCATTTGTCAATGTGTTTATAAGAAATATTAACAATCCCTTATTTAATGGTCTGAGTTTTTATTATGTAATTCAATTCGAGCATAGTTCATATATATATATATATATATATATATATATATATATATATATATATATATCTCCTAGTATAAGGTTGGTATGGATGAAATACAATTCCAGTATAAAAACAAACAAACAAAAGAAACAGTGTTATTTAAAAAAAATCAATTTAAAACTTAGGTATCGAAAATAGAATAGAGGTACCTACGTTATTGCTTCTCAGTAGACCATTTTTAAAACCAGATAGTGCCTGAATAATTCCGTTTTAAACTCGTAAATGCACAGTTTTCATAGTTAATTAGTTATTTTTTCTATGTTAATTTGTGTATATATTTGTATATGTTTCTACTTGTGTTTATATATGAATGTATGTACCTAGGTACATAAATTTGTCTATGAATAAATGTATGTATACATGTGTGTGTATATACCAGTGCGCGCGCGCGCACGCACACACACACACACACACACACACACATATATATATATATATAACTAGAATAAGTAAAGATCAACTACGAAAAAAGTTTCTTTAATCTAATATGTTTCACTTTAACAAGCTTCTTCAGAGATTCTTTACATACGAATAATTTAAAACTCTAAGAGACAGTATGTTGATTGAGGTATGGTTTCATTGGTCAGATACGTGTCAACAAAAACAAAAAGTGCTTAAAAGGTGCAACCCAAAATGCCAAATACAGGTGGGGGATACCAGAATCAAGCAAGTACAAAAATTTAAATACCTAGGAAGTGTTCTAACAGGAGATGGAAAGTGCGACACAGAGATCCGAAGGCGAATTGGCATGGCAAAGGACGCGTTCCAGAAGCTGAGTAATGTACTAACACACAGGAAAATTTCACTAGAAAGAAAGAAAAGAGTGCTGGATTGCTATGTGATGTCAGTTCTTCAATACGGCAGTGAATGCTGGACAATATCATCGAAAATGAGGACAAAACTGGAAGCAGCGGAAATATGGTTCTACAGAAGGATGCTGCGGATATCGTGGACGGAGCATGCAAGCAACGATGAGGTGTTGGAAAGAATGGCAACTAAAAGGAAATTAATACTGAGCATCAGGAAGAGACAACTGAAGTTCCTGAGACACACAATGAGGAAGGAGAGCCTGGAGAACCTGATATTAACTGGCCAGATAGAAGGAAAGAGAGACAGAGGAAGGCAGCGGATAACATATTTGCAGGGCCTGATCAGGTGGCTGACGGAACGGGGGGTTGCCTGGAGTAACAGGAACAAACATACTAAGAGTCACAAGGGATAGAGAGACGTGGAGAATCATGATCGCCTACGTCCTGAAGGGACAGGGCACATAGAAGAAGAAGAATGTAGCACGCAATTTTGATTTCTCAAATGCCAGTTTAATTAAAAAAGAACATGGCCTTTAAGGAAGAAGTACTTTGAAAACATATTAATAACATCACCACCAACCATAAACACGCGATTAAAACATTACATGACTTCCAAATCATTTAACAAATACATAATATTAATAATTAATAATAATTAATGAATCCTGAATAGATATTATTAAATAAGTTAAAAATTTTCTTTTGTATTCTTAACAATGTAATATTATTTTCTTTGTGTGAATTACGTTCCATAATTAATTTAATTATGTTTTCTCACTATTTTTCCTCTTTGCCCTATTATTATCCATAATCTTACTCTTATTATTATGCATAATCTTACTCTTATTATTATCCATAATCTTACTCTTATTATTATCCATAATCTTACTCTTATTATTATGCATAATCTTACTCTTATTATTATCCATAATCTTACTCTTATTATTATCCATAATCTTACTCTTATTATTATCCATAATCTTACTCTTATTATTATCCATAATCTTACTCTTATTATTATCCATAATCTTACTCTTATTATTATCCATAATCTTACTCTTATTATTATGCATAATCTTACTCTTATTATTATCCATAATCTTACTCTTATTATTATCCATAATCTTACTCTTATTATTATCCATAATCTTACTCTTATTATTATCCATAATCTTACTCTTATTATTATCCATAATCTTACTCTTATTATTATCCATAATCTTACTCTTATTATTATCCATAATCTTACTCTTATTATTATGCATAATCTTACTCTTATTATTATCCATAATCTTACTCTTATTATTATCCATAATCTTACTCTTATTATTATCCATAATCTTACTCTTATTATTATCCATAATCTTACTCTTATTATTATCCATAATCTTACTCTTATTATTATCCATAATCTTACTCTTATTATTATCCATAATCTTACTCTTATTATTATCCATAATCTTACTCTTATTATTATGCATAATCTTACTCTTATTATTATCCATAATCTTACTCTTATTATTACTATAATATTTTTATAGCTGTTTACTATTATCATTGTTGTTGTTATTGTTATTGTTCTTGTTCTCATTATTATTATTATTATTATTATTATTATTATTATTACCATTCGTTTTATTATTATTATTATGTCATTTTTCATCATATTTCGATTTCTGCTTTGGTCTCACTGCCAACCAAGTCTTCGGGGAGACCTAAGGCAGGCAGTGGTGTGTTGTTATGGCTCCATTTCATGTTTTTCTATCTTCCCTATCATCTCCAGCATTACATAGATAAAGTTTTCCTTAGTGTGTGGGCTGTACTTAATAAGACAATTTTTTGTATATCTCTTAAGCTGGGGTTTCCAGGGATTCTTTCAATGTGTTGTTTTGTTCCATTTTTTATCATTCCAAGTGCACCTACTATCACTGGCACAACTCTTGTATTCAATTTCCACATTTTTCCTATTTCAATTTCCAGGTCTTTATATTTTGACAGTTTTTCAAATTCCTTGATTGCTATGTTAAAATCCGCTGGACAAGCCATATCAATTAATAGACAAGTTTTCTCCTTCTGGTTTTTAACAATAATGTCTGGCCTGTTTGCTTCAATTTTTCTGTCTGTGTAGATGGTGTAATCCCATAGAATGGTTACATCTTCTATTTCTGTAACCGGTGCTGGGTGATGTTCATACCAGTGTTTGCCTACAGCTTTTCCATAATGTTTGCATATTGCCCAATGTAAATATTGCCCAACTCTATCGTGGCGATTTTTATATTCATTTGGGGCAAGCACAGAACAGCCTGAGATTAGGTGGTCTATTGTTTCTTGTTATTATTATTATTATTATTATTATTGTGTATCATTTATATTGCTTAATTATAATATTGTAATGATTTAGTATTGTAATTTATATGCATGTTTCATATATATCTTTACTTAATTATGCTATTGTAATAATTTTAATACATAGGTATTTAGTATTTTATTATTTCATTAAAAGATTCTAACCTTTAACATATTATTTTTCAAAAATATTTTATAAAAGTTTGCTTAATACTTTATACATTGTTTTCTCTAGAATTTTAAGCGGAAATATATTTCGTTTTTACGATGCCGGACTCATATACGCACACTTTCTTACATGATTATCTCATACACATATATTCATAAATGATTCATTTAGGTCATTTTAGAATAGAAAATCGTTCTAGCACTTGACATGTGTAAACTTTATTTAACATATTAACATTACTGATTAATATACACACATATTCACACACGATTTCTCTCAACACATGCATTCATAACTGATTATCTCATTTTATTTAAAAAAAGAAAATAATTCCATTACTTGACACGTGTTTACAAGACTTGCTACATATTTTGAACGGAAATGTACTTCGTCACTCACACACACTAAAGTTACTGGCATATACCCACACTTAATTCGTCTATAGTTTAAATACGCTTGACACACATTATTTTTGCATACATATACTTACATTCATAATAAATATCTTTAAGATCTAATTTTTTATCACTCGTTGGCACACACTTAAACA
Source organism: Ascarosepion bandense (assembly GCA_037127315.1). Lineage (NCBI taxonomy): Eukaryota > Metazoa > Mollusca > Cephalopoda > Sepiida > Sepiidae > Ascarosepion > Ascarosepion bandense. The sequence continues at coordinate 47,140 of JBBBDQ010001455.1, read as the reverse complement.
GACAGAAATATTTCCATTGCTTTATTACATGTGACACATATCTGATCACTGAAACTATACCTCAATATACAGATGGTGACCAAAAGCTGACATAACCCAGTTTAACATTTTGTAAGGGAAACAACCCTTAAAACATATGACCATTTAATGATAAGTCTCTTATAAATTTTTCATAGTAAAAGAAAATGTGCAGTTTAACACAATAAAAAAAAAAAATTAAAAATTATTTTCAAAATCTTAAATCTAAGCTTATGAATTTTCGATTTGTAAATAAAGTCTATATTTAATAAATTAATAATCAAAGACACCGAGTAAGTGGAAGAAATTTAAAAGGATGTTTGAAATTTTTATTTAGCAAAAAAAAAAAAAAAATGAAAACAATTTTTATAAAATTCATTATTCATCGAAATTCTTTTTAGAATATGATATCCTAAAAGTATATTATTTATAAAATCAATTAATGCTTCATCTACATTAAAAATAGCGTAGTTTTAATGTATTTTTTATTTTACTATTCGGAGCAGATTTTCGAAAAACGGTCTGGTATTTAAAAAAGTTACATGGTTTACATTCCCCAATGAATGCTTTATTTAACTAATAAATAAAGAATGGTATAGATAATGTATTTCTAAAAGTTTTATGTAATTAATTGAAGTGGGGTGGGTAACAGACGTAAAAATATTTTTACTAAGATTTTCCAAAATTAATAATTGTCTAAGTAAATTCATTCATTTGTAAATAAGTCCTGTAAGTTTCATTAAAATCATATAATTAGTTGATATTTGCAAAATTTTTCAAATTAATGTGTCTTTCAAAGCCAAAAAACGACTTTCGTAATATTACGTTTTGATTAATAGTCACATTACGTAAACCTTGAGTGAATCGATGACGGAAAACAAAAAAATAAATTTTAATTTAAATTTCGAACGTGTTAGAAAGGATTAAAAATTAAAAAAAAATAATGACAACAAAATTGGATCTTTCCTGTTATAAACACTTTGATGATAAAAATGTGTTTTTATTATTACGTTTGAGCCTTTTTAACATCATGCTATGCTATTTTGTTTAGCAATTGAGTGGGTATACTTATATTGAACTATTATCTACATGTTTATGCATTGAAATATGACCGTGTTTGCCTTGACATTTATATAACTCTTCTCTACCCATCTAATCATTGAACTTCAGACTTCCAGGTATCGAATATATGTAGCGTTCATTGATACTTCCTACATAAGTTTTGAATTTAGAAGATAAATTGACATGTCGCTAAAACCAATAATTAAAAACGTATATATATATATATATATATATATATATATATATATATATATATATGAATGCATATGTATGTGCATGTGTATATATAAATGTATGTGTCTGTCCCTGTTCCCCATTCCATCTTTGAATACATTTGTAATACTTTAAACATGGTGCTCAGTTAAATTTAGAATTTGAAATTCGTAATTTCCAAACATTCATTTGTTCCTAGTTTTTTTTATTAATTTAATTTTTTATTTTAAAGTGAAATTAATAGTCAATTAGTAATACTGATTTCTATTTTGATCAATCATTAAAATTAATTCACCTGTATATTGTTTTTAGGGTATGTTGTCATGTTTTACAAATTACCATTTACTTGTATTTTGATTGGTTACCTTAGACTACGTAACAATATTTCGCCTATGAAGGGGATTTGATTAGTTTTGAACTTTTTAAAACTCTTCAGCTCGCAATCAACACTACTTGACAAAACACATGTTGAAACAAAGTAGCTACTTTGTCGTGATGTTATAACATATTTATGTTATAAATATTATATATTGAAACAGCTATACTATTATATATTAGTACCGTTAATAAGTTCTTGCTGTTTTTCTACAGATTGTGCTCGCAGAACTGCGTGCGTGTAGTTCCAGATTGTAACTTATCTTTAAAGAAGTATTGTACGCAAGCTTGAAATTCAGTGTATGTCATTTCGCCGAAGAGTAAACAACTTTGTTTTACATAGCATTAAACTTGTATGATTTCATGCCAAGGAAAATGTATTTGCAGGGAAATTTAGTGCACTACTCTTCTCAGAAGAAATTTTCAGCTGAACAACACAGAATTCTTGTTGAGACTTACAGCGACCATGCTTTGTTGAAAACAACATGCAGAGATTGGTTGAAACGCTTCAAAAATAATGATTTTGATGTTGAAGATATAGAACGCTCTGGTGCGCCGAAAAAGTTTGAAGACGAAGAATTGGAGGCATTACTTCAAGAAGACTCATGTGAAACGCAAGCTGAACTTGCAGAATCATTAGGAGTTGATCACACAACAGTTTCGAAACGTTTAAAAGAATGAGAACTGTTTTAAAATCAAATACATTGAAGCTGAGAGACGTCGAACGGCGTCTTGTAACGTGTGAACAGCTGTTTCAACAGCAACAAAAGAAAGATTATTTGCATCATATAGTGATCACCAATAAAAAGTGGATACTTTACAATCAGTGCAAGCGTAGAAGATCGGGGGAAAGTCCGACCATGCATCAACATCAGCGATTGCATTTTCTTCCAATGTTTTTTCATTATATTGTTTAATTATGTTCTTAAGAATATAATAATTATGAAGAATATAATAACATGTCTAAGAATAAAGAAATAGGAAAAGTGCATTGAGCAGCAGTAAAGAATTTGAAGCGGCCACCTTTCCGTAAATGAAGAGCGGGAAGAATATAAAGGCTATCAATAACATTGGTTAAAATATGAAAGCAACAATACTATTGCTTTTAATTAAAACATTATGGAGAGAAACATAAATTGGGAAAGGAATACATGACAACTGATTTCTCTACTATATATATAATTTTTATAATAACTGATGGCGAGGATAGAGGTTGAATCATTCATGAAAATAGTCAACACGACACAGAAGAAAACAGTACGGGGAGATTTACTGTATTGAGCTCGTATTTTTCGTGGTAAAATAAAAACTCCCCTCAAAGTTGATGGTGCTGCGTTAAATGCAGATAATATTTGAAAATTCGTGAAGACAAAAGTTTTTCTTGCGTGGCACAGCTCAACTACCAGTAAAATTATTAACATTTTGCAAAAATGTAATTTTGTTAAATTAAAAAATCTTTTCTAGATATTAATCCAGTATTAAATTTACGGTTCATCATTAAAAGAGCTATATATGAAAATATAAGACAGCAATCAAGCAATGGATAATATTAAAAAGAAAACAGTATAACAGTTAACTAAAACAATGGTTTAAAGACCGATGAAAGTTATAGAATGTCAACGAGTCCATATCTACTTTTAAAATAATATAATAACTTTTCAAGTATCTATAATTTTGCATTTAACCGAGATTACATGCATGCATGCATGCATACATATAAGTGTATTATATGTAAATTATATCCTGAAATTTAAACTAATTTATATTGAATAATACCAATTTTATTGTGAAAAAGAAATGATTTCACATATTTATATCACATATAGTTATTTAGTATTTCCTAATTCAGAGAATTTTAGAATATTTCTATTATAGTGACGTACCTCATAAGACCAGGCTGTGTAAGAATTTACTAACATTACAAATGCAAGATTGACGGTTTTGTAAATCTATTCATTATTTGTAATAAATGTCAAATTTAATAATCATTTTCGTGAAGGTTAATGACGTTAATCTTGTTTTTATCGAAATGAAGAGAAATTAATCTTTCTGTTATATAAGACTAAAATATTCATTTGAATATGATTTATTCTTTCAAGCAAACATTTACTCCTGTATTAATTATGTAATGAAATGAAATTGAACTGACAACAGATGCACTTATCAGAGATAACTACTACTCACGCCCTTGAGATACCATTCGGGATCATCCTTCATAAACCAGCCATAAGAGTTATTTTCATCGTCTTGTGATCTTCTAGACACTTCTCTACTGAGCCCAAAGATGACGGTAAAGAATAAGAAAGTTAAGAAGAGAGAAAAACTTCTTGTTGATGACATCTTGGAAGATTAAAGCAACAGTGTTTCTTGTGAAATGCAACCGAAAGGAACAGTGATCATTTTTAAAGATGACACAAATGAGAATTTGAACAACTGTTGTCGAAGCGCTATCATGATTGATTTTTAAAACAGGTCGGCGATTATCTTACCTCTTTTAAATTTTATACGTTGCTGCTTGTTGATTAATAACTACTTGATAAGATCATCCATTTAGGGTCACATTCTTTTGGTTAGAAAAATGGGTGAAAAAAGAAAAAAATGATAAAAACAATAAATTTATCTCACATTTTATGGTCGTCAATTAGTGATATAAATAAAACCGAAAAAATGTTATCTAAAGGCATTCGACAACCGAATTTCTTCATATAACAAAGAGCCTCTTCCATTAGTTTTTTTTCGAATGGAAGATATTTTATCATCTAATCTTTCTGATCCAATATCTCTGGTCAGATCTTGAGCATTGTAGTAACTTAGAAACATGTTGTTCTGACGCAATCAGCATTATAAATATAGATAATTGCTTTTCAAAGTTAAATTTCTTTAATTTTCGAGGTCATCTTTTTTCTTTGTCTCGGATAAGAACAAGAAAATATTGCTCAAAGTTAACTACTTTAAAGACAGGTTTTTAATTTATATGTGAAAAGAAAAATTTATTGAACAGCTTGACTAATGTTCACTATTTGTAATGATAGTTTAACACCGGATTTTTCAGTTAGTTTACCGTTTATTCCTTATTTGCAGTTTACGCCTTATGAAACTGGTTAAAAAATTACTGCTTTTCATGCGAGCTACACCCTTAGTTTAAGTTTCTGTAGTACTATCTAGAGTGTAGAAATTATAATTTTCCTATTGTAAAGTTACTCACATAGCTCTGATAGCTGCTCTTTAAAATCACTATAACAGCAATTATCTTCCTCTGAAGAATTTATATCGCTATTTCAGGATTTTTACTGTACTGTAAAACTAACATAGATCCTTAACTCTTAGACACCAAAGAATTGTTGCACTAAGGCCACTCTAAAACGGTCTTCTCCATCAGTGATTCTGTTGAGGAAGGCTCGATTCTCTGGGAGATATCGGACTGTAATTTTTGTTTCACCCAACGGTTGTACTGGATTCGTTCTTGGACAAGGGCGTGTCCTGCTTTTTCTGCGACCAGACTGGCTCTTCTTGAATTGACGACAAGTCTCGGTACCAAACCTGCATGAATAAGTCGTAAGTCTCTGCATCAGCGAAGGAATGTTAAGTAGTTTGATATTCGTGTCAACCTCTGGCTGGACTTTTCTATGTGTCTCAATATCTTTGGTATATCGGGTCCGTACCTATCATTCAGTATTTGTCTATACTTCTGAGATGAGGTAGCGTTTACATTATTTACTACTTCACGAGTATACCACTAAATAACCTGATGGAGATGTTGACTTTTGCATCCAAACACACTTCAGAATGGGGTCAGATATATATTTGCAGAATGAAGGCTTAGCAATGGGCTCGCCATTGTTACTATCACTAGCTAACATATAAATAGAATTCTTCGAAGTACTAGAATCCACATCACTAAAGCCAAATCTATGTTGATGACACCTTCATACTCTGGCTACACCAGGAAAAGGTCCAAATACTACTGGACCATGTGAACTCAAAAAGATCATCGGTAGAGTTCACAATGGAAAAGAAACAACAACAAACTAGTATTCCTGGATGTACTAATATCTTGAACAGAGAATGGGTTCAAGACATCCGTATAACGTAAGACAAAATTCACTAGACAATACCACAACTTCCACTCCCACCACTCATAATATATAAAGAAAGGAACCATCTGCTGCTTGCAACATCGAGCAAAATCCATAAGCGGCAACCCAGAGACATATGAACAAGAAATGGTCGGTACAAGGAGTACCCTACAATTTAACAAATAGCCGGGGTACATGAAAACAGCTCAAAAAATGTGAGTATATCAATACTCAGAATATCGCCTCGGTCTGTCTAACTTATGTGAAGGGATTATTGGAGGAAATACAAAGGATCTGTTGTCCATATAACATCAAGACGACCTTCAAAAGTGGTTCAACATTTTACGGAAACTTCTCCTGAGTAAGACCTCTAATAAAGGAGATCATGACTAAGGGCTGCGTGTATTCCATTCCATGTAACTGTGGAAAGAAATATAAAGAGACAGACCGCCCCCTTAAGTTAAGGCTGCGAGAACATTGAAAGTTCGTAACAAGAAGAGAAATAAAAAAAAACAAGCGTAGCTGACCATATATGGAGAGAGAAGGGGATTACCGTCTCCTATGGGATAAAGTTGAGATAATAAATAGGGAACACAATTAGAAATTACGAAAACTTAAAAAATCAGCGCATATACTGTATCATAAAAATCTTCTAAACTGGCCAAGTATAGAAATGAACACCATACGGGAACCAGTAATAAGGAGTGCTAGAGTGCTTCAAAAATAGCAATATGAGCTCTAGCCGAAACGGCGTGAATATGGTGTTAAAAATCAGAACAATGATCCAAACAATGTAAATAATCAAATAGATTTTTAAAGTTAATATTTTGAAAACATGAAGTAGTTAACCTACAATGAGTTGGAGCATTATTTTCACCAATATGCAGCTTTTTGCCTTTTCTTCTCTTCGAGAATACACGCATAGATATAGCTTGTTATTTAGCTTGTTCTTCTAGTTTTATTTTCAGACAAACATTCCAGGAAATTATTAATTCTAGAGTTACCAATTATTGTTTTAGACTCGGATCATGAATGAATGATTCCCGTATTACCGGAAAAAAGCTTGATGACATCGCTTATCTCCAATGAAACACCAGTTGATGATGACCACCATTTAAGGGTTAAACAGTAGAATTATTGGTTGCAAAAAAGTAACGAGAGTTTTAAAGGTAGAAAGATTTTTATTTCATTGCATGCAATAAAAATACACAAAGACTAGGCATTCATTTTTTACTAATTTTTTAATCTCTGCTGGGGCTTATTAAAATTTTAACTCTTGATGTTGCAAAAAAAGCAACTGAAATGAAGATGAAATAATTTAAAAAATAATAGGAAGTAGAAATACTTCACCTTATTAAATAAAATGCATTTACACCTAATTTCGCAGCTTTTCTGTCAGACGCAAGCAAACCGGTTTCAAATGAACTGAGGCAATTTTAAAAATTCTAACAACTGAATATTTCTCAAGTAATATTGGAGTATTTTGAAACACTGTCATTGATTCAATTGTTTCTCTATTAAACTTTTCGAAAGATTTTACTTTCTGATTGAACAAATGTCCCTCTTAATGTTTTGTTTTTTAGATTTTTTATTCTATTTGTACAGGTCATCCGATTAGGCGAATTAGTCACTTAAATATTTTTTAAACATAATATTCATTTCTCAAAATGCTGAACTCATTTATAAGCATGAACTATATCAATGAAAGATTTGATTAGGCATTTATGCACACGGTATGTTTAACAGTAAGAAAATAGTAACTATTTTGAGGATGTTGCTCTGACCAGAGTTTTCAACATGATCAACTGGATTTGAATACCACTTATTGTTATTCGAGGAGCACTTGAAACTGATGTACTAGAGAAACTGTACACGAAAATGGATTGCCAAAAAATAAAACAAAGCAAGCGTTTTGACGAGAGCAGCGCATTTTCATCTACCTTTTCCCCAAGTTAACAAAAATATTAAAAAAATGATTTTGCTCATTTAATTAACAAAACCTAAAAATAACTAAAAATCAAGAATTGACTAAAAAATAAAGCCACTATTTTTAGAACAACTGGTGTTCAATATCTATGAAGTATGAATTTTTAAAGAAAGGGAATCTATGTAACAATAGCAGAAAAATCACAAGGAATAAGCAAGAGTGGGTAAAATAAAGTGAAATCTAATAATATTTCATCAGAAATATGAGTGGATTGAAAAGTGTTTTTTCGGCATTGGTGGCATAAAGAAAATCCAGATGGCTGTAATCGGCAATCTTAATCTTTCCAACCACATTAGGCATTTCATTAAGGAGGTGCTTGATATCCTGCAAAGAAACAAAACATCTTTATTAGATTATTCTGCTAAAACAAAGAAGCATTCAAGAGACTTTTAATGGATGACAAAAGAAATTCAAAAGACTTTTATTGTTTTTTCTATTATCATTTTAATTTAATATCTGCTATTTAAAAAGAAATTTCACTAAGACACGATATTTTTATTGCAGAGTAACGGCACTAGATCAATCTTTAAATGATATTTCATCCAACAGCGTTATACGGTCATAGTAGAGCAATGTTTCATTCTATAGAAAACACATTCTATAGTAGAGTAATGTTTCATTCTATAGAAAACACATTGCTGTGTGTGTTATGGGGAATTCTTATTAACGACATTTTATATGATTAAATGTAAACACTTGCAGCTAGGAACCATAATCTGTTGTGGGTGAAATACTCCATTAGAAAGTTTTCTGCGCAGCAAAAGAGAGGGTGAAAAAGGAACTTAAAAGCTCTGAATAAGCGAAAGCAAACAATGTGATTTGAATCGAAGCTTCTCTGTCGAATGCACATCTTAATAAAATAGACGAAAGAATTTCACGCCTGTAGATATTTGGTGAATGCCATCCCGAGAAGCTCTCAGTGTCGTGCAAAAAAAAAAAAAAAAAAGGAAGAAGAAAAAAAAGACAAAAAAAACAAAAACAAAAACAAAAACAAAACAAAACACAAAAACACATATACATTACATATACTCTTTTTGTGGTTTCTTTAAAAGTTCTACAGACAATTTCATCAATTTTGTGTAGACTATAAAAACTAACGGTTTTTTTAACAATAATATTTTTAGATAACAACATTAACATATTTTGGAACTAACTTTAAGAATTATTTCTCACTACGAATTCTTAGTTCCACAGTGTCGTATTCATGTAAATTATACAAAATGTAATAATAATAATAATAATAATAATAATAATAATAATAATAATAATAGTAGGGTAATACCAGATGGAATCAGCAAGTCTATCTTTATAGCACTACCTAAGAAGCCAGGAGCAAACGAGTGCGAACTCCACAGAACCATCAGTTTAATGAGCCATGTAACAAAACTGATCGTCCGAATCCTGATGAATAGAGCGAGAAGCAGAATCAGGACAGAGATAGGGCAAGAACAGTATGATATCGTTAAAGACACAGGAACAAGGAATGCCATATTTATGATTAGGATGCTCCACGAAAGGGCAATACAAATGAAGAAGGACTTATACCTGTGCTTTATTGATTATACGAAGGCGTTTGACAAAATACGCCACAAGAAATTAATGGAGATGCTTGGCAGCCTGGACATGTTTTGGAAAGACTTGAAAGTAATAAAGAATCTTTACTGGCGTTTGCTGCCAGTAAAGATTCTTTATTACTCTCGAGTTTTGCATACAGACAGGTAATGAATTGAGTAGATATACAAAGATAGAAAGGAGCGTAAGACAAGGATGTGTATTTTCACTGGATCTGTTCAACTTGTACAGCGAGAATATTTTGAGGACCCTAGAACTTATGCCTGGATTCGTAATCGGAGGCCATAATTTAAACAACCTAAGATACGCAGATGATACAGTGCTGATAGCAAACACAGAAAGAAAACTACAAGACCTCCTACAGAAGGTAGCTGAAGAAAGTAATAAAAAGGACTAGAAATAAACAGCAAGAAAACCGAATGCATGGTCATCAGTAAAAAGAGCAGCCCAATATGCCAAATAAAGGTCACAGATACTAGAATCAAGCAGGTACAAAAATTTAAATACCTGGGAAGTGTTATAAGAGAAGACAGAAAGTGCGACACAGATATCCGAAGGCGAATTGGCATGGCGAAGGAAGCATTCCAGAAGTTGAGTAAGGTATTAAGAAACAGGACAATTTCGCTAGAAACAAAGAAGAGAGTACTGGATTGCTACATGCTGTCCGTCCTTCAATATGGCAGTGAATGCTGGACAATATCATCAAAGATGAAGAAAAAGCTTGAAGCAACTGAAATGTGGTTCTACAGAAGGATTCTGCGAATATCATGGATCGAGCATGTGAGCAATGATGAGGTCTTAGAAATGATGGAAACAAAAAGAAAAGTTCCTGGGACGTGGAATGAGGAAGGAGGGCTTGGAGAATCTGATACTAACAGGCCAGATAGAGGGAAAAAGAGACAGGGGAAAGCAACGGATAATAAATTTGAATAAATAAATTTGAAGGACCTAATCAGGTGGATGACAGAACGAGGGTTGCATGGTGTAACAGGAGAAGGCGTGCTCAGAGCCACCAGGGATAGGGAAACGTGGAAAGCCATGATCGCCTACGTCCTGAAGCGACAGGGCACATAGAAGAATACTTCTGTGAATTTTCGATTCCATTTAAGAATTGGGCATTTCTGTACGTACGATATTGTCACCTTCATTTCGATCATGGAATTTATAATCCTTTTTGAACATTATCACAATATTTGCAAGTGGCCTTTGCATTTAAGAAATATGATAGTATCATATTAACACTCCAAATATAGGAACGAAGTTTAATGTGAAATACACTTGTCACAATATCTGAACTGCCTAAAGGCGCATGTGCTGAATAGAGGTTGTTGATCCTGTTTCATGATAGATTGTACACCATGGTGATAAATGGTTTATAAGATTTTCTAACCATTAGCATTATGATGCATCTCTCTGCCATACTTGGAAATCATCGTATTTCTCCATCATATTCTTAGGATTTTGAAACGATGATTGGAAAATGACTAAAGGTTTTGATACGGATTTCCGCATAACCTGACCCATAAGCTAAGTAGTAATAATGTTCTAGACACTGTTCACCTGTTATGCTCTTATTGAAATTTGACATAATTTAAATTATTATCACCAAGCATATTTTGATGATCTGATGAGTAATCCAATGAATTCTAGTTATAAATCTAATAAAAAAAGATTAGGTCTTACGCTTTTGTCTTATCTCTATGCTTCAATAGAAGCACAAATATCAGCTTATTTCGTGTACATGGTCATTATATCAGCAATACGCTTTACCTTGGAGAACAACCTCAATAATATGTGCAGCTTTATGTGAGTAATTTGGAAAACAGCCACTAATATTAAATCAAAAAATTGCAGTAATGTTAAATTATTTCTTGAATTTTTGTCATGAAATTTTTAGCAGAGCATGAGCATTTATACTTATTAACAAAACACGAGAGAAACAAATTACTAAAATTTTTCAAAATATGTTATTTTATGTGACAAAAATGATGAAAAATGTTGTCTTTAGCCTGTTCACTTCCTACCACCACCTCTTTTATTCATACCCCACATTGCGAGTTTAATAGTAACCCACCAACTTGAGTGGTTCTCAAGCCATGTTTTGCGTGAACCTTATTATAAAAAATAACTCAATCGCTAAATCCCTTCCCCCTCATTCCCTTTCAATCACAAGATTAGATTAGCGTTTCTGAGATCCAGTTTTTAGCCTCATTTTCATTGATATCCAAACATTTTTCATAACTATGTTTTTTCCAAAAAATCATCAGTTTGTTTCAAAGGATTTATTTAGTAATCATCTGAGGCTTACCATTATGACGAAGATATCATGTCAAAATTAAAATAGCAAAACTAATAACGTAAAAATGTAATCTATTCTTATCATAAGCACTCTCTAGTGACCGATAGAAATACTTCTAAATACTTAAGTTCTTCTGTTTTGATGATGGTCCCATAATGCATAGACAATTCTTATATTAAATAACAATTGACTATTTTTCTTCCGAATGGAGTTAGGAAAGGCTATTTCATAGAAGATTCATTATTAATTTTAATTTGCATCAAGAGTGGGACAAATATAGTGTCGGATTTCTCCATATTTTGATTACTTAATAAATCCGACTTTACAAACACCTATGCGTTTTTAGGAGCCAACGAAAATATGTTTTACATTTTTGAATTGACCAATAATAAATAATTTTTTTATTAGATAATTGGTTTTAATATTTTGCCATAAGCGGGCGTTGTCCAGAACAAATTGGGTACACAATCAAATATATTAACGAATCTGAAGACAGGAAAAACTCGATCCTTTTAGTGGTCGCGAAAATGTTCATATACGCGTGATTTTGTCTTATTTTTTCCAAAGGGCTTTTTTACGCTCTCACCTTCTCTCTCGTGCTGCGTTCTATCTCTCTCCTTCCTTCTAATGTAAAGGGCGAAGAGTTACGCCTGTCTAGATATTCAAAAAGCAGACGACAATTATCCCACTCTCTCATCTAGATCTTTTTTATTCTTAAATGCTGGGATTTTATTCGGATTTATTAAATGCTGGGAGTTCGGTTAGGTTTGACACAAGACTATTTTTGTAGGTTTAGCTGAACTCCTCTACAATAAATATTTTTCATATACCGTTTTTAAGTTTGTGCTTATGACCTTTCGCCTTCTAAACCGATTCTTCGTTAGTAAGTAACAAGTTGATGAATTTATCAAATTTTACAATTACTATTAGTGAACGTTGTAACAAAAGAAACTAACGATTTTAACTATTAAACTATTGATTCCTTTGAAAGGCAATAGATAGGACAAATAATTACAAGAACATCTTAAATATTTGATGGAAATTTTTCTGAATCTTATGTGGCCCTATACATGTTGATGGATACAAAATAGACTGCGAAGTGTATTAAAAACAATAAAGCCATTTTTATTGTGAAACTTCCGTACTGATGCAAGTTTAATTATATTTCTCGTCAGATAACGGTGTCACATAATATAGCAGTGACTATATACGTGGATAAGAAAAAGTTTAAAAGTCCAACATAAAACTGCATATTGTTCATTTCCCGGTAAAAAAAAATGTGAATCTTATACTAGTGTACTTTCGTCTGTTTTATTTTTTATAGGGAAAGAGAAAATATCTTAATGGTTAGAACATAAAGAATGAAGTAAGCAACCGAGAAATTTCTAGAAATCGAGAAATCCAGATAAAAGTAATGAAAATTTCACCTTACCGTGGGATCAGAAATTATGTCGTTGGTACCATAGAGAATTCCAGTGGGGACGTCGACATTTGTAAAGTTAATTTTTGGCGGCTTTATCTGATAGAAAAAAAATTAATAAAAGAATTCATTGCATGGGAAACAAGTCTACCATTATTGTAATTTGTTGAAAGCAAAAAAAAAAAAAGAAAAGAAAAACAGAAATTGTCATAAATTTAATGTGAACGTATCGGTAGAGAGATTTGATTTCGTTGATTGATAGTTACTCAGAAAATGTGCCATGAACAAAGATCAATCGAAATATATTTTTTCTGTTTCATCAATTTCAGATGAGCCGGAATCATGCACCTATATATAAAGATTGTTAAATAAACTGTATTTCTATTTAATCTTACTGAACTTTTAGCACATGTTTATAGAATGCTGTTGATGGGGAAGTAATAGTTAATGGATATAAATTACAATTACTTTATTTTAATTAATATTACTACTGTAGATACATTTTCGATTTAAATCCACACTTTTCAATTTGCATTATTCTTCAATAATACGATTATTATTCATGAAAATTGGATAATATGTTTTTGTCTACTTAAAATGTAACGACTTTCACGGACGTATATAGTCTCGTGCTATTTGTCTCCAAGATCGATACAATACTTTCAATACTTTCGCTTTTCTTAAAACGTCAGAAAATCAAAAGATGGTAGATCCCCTTAACCCAATGATTTAAGATTTGAAATTTATTCTTTACAAAGAGCGAATATGGAACATTTTTTCAGAGAAATACTATTGATCATTTAATATTCTTTTCCCGATTACGTTAACCTTTATCAATAAATTTCTCCAAATAATTCTGCTTGCAAAAATACATTATTTAAAACGTATAGAAAATAATAACTTAGATTATATCGACATATAACGCATATTGAAACAAAATTAATCTATCATAACTACTAAAAATATAAAACGTTTTTATCAGCAATATTCATCATAGTAAGCATGATTTGAAGGCCCCACAGCTAATTTGTTTTCACTAATATTAGTTGAAAACGCCAGTAACTCGCTGTCAAATACATATTTCAAGAGAAAAAAGCCGCAAAATTTCAGTAAAAAGTGTGTTCAGGTATTCTGAGTTAAATCAAGCATTATAGGAGATGGATTTTGACGTGTGCAGTATTATGAAAGCATAGAAGTGTCTTAGATTGTGTTCCCCTGTTTATATATATATATATACACACTGCTGGTTACGTCAGTCAGTCAGTCAAGTGCTGTACGTTATACACATTCGGACGATCAAGTCTCGAAAGACTGGGTAGAACATTATCCTGTAGTAGGTTGTCATTACTTTCTGTGGTGGACAGCCAAGGCAGTAGAACCCAATCTGTCCTGTTATTTAACCTATAACTGGAGGGAAGAGACGGATTAATTCCTTTTCCTTTTTACTTAGATCACTAGTGCCCCCTAAATACGTATTTGAACGAGATACTAGATTAGCAACTAGATCCCACCCTTTTACAGTGAAACCGATAAAATGCAGCCGTAACTTCTACTCCAACAGTTTCTTTCCTCGCACTTCCCGACTGTGGAATTCTCTTCCAAACGATTGCTTCCCCGACGGCTACAATCTCCAGGAGTTTAAATGTAAGGTCAATAGACACCTCCTAACACACTAACCTGCTTCCATTCTATCAAACACTCTTCCCATCTGCCCAACCCTCATCCTCGCTATCCTTACTCAACTGTCACCTTCCTCCTGTCATTCCCTATGTCTAACCACTCCTTCTCTTTACCTTCCCCTATGTAGCCCCATGCTCAATAGTGGCAGTGGAATGCCTTGCTTGGGGGTGAGATGATTAAAAAAAAAGTATTTGTACGTAAGTGAATGAAAGGAATTCAAATGGAATTCGAACTCGGCTCCCCGATTTCTCGTTCCGAGCCGATATCCACTGCACCACAACGCACATCCAACAATTGCTTATGTAATTAGAATAAAAAATGGAAGAAATTGTTAAAAACTTACCAAACCATATTTAGCAAGGTTTTGGATTTTGCTGCCGTAATCGAATTTTTTTACTTCTTTGCTTCGAAGGATCTGTAGCAAAAATACTTAGATATGTATTTAAAAAAAAGAAAAGCAAACGTGTATAAAAGTTGAAAAATTATTTTACGTTCAAAATATTTTACACGAAATTTTTTTTAAAATCCGAAGGCGAATGAAAATTGTTCAATCGACAGTATCACGGCAAACATCTAGAATGCTAAATATCGTGGTAGTATACTAAGCAGTCGTCATTGTAAGTCGCCAGTTACTTTTGGTGTGAATGTTCACTGTATGAAAGGGTGACAATGATGTTGGATAAATGTATGATCCTTAGCAGTGGAGTGAAACTTTGTAAAAGGTGAAGGTGGTAGGTTTGACAAACGTTTTTTGGAGGAATTGGAAAATTTGCAAAGAGATGAAATAATTAAAAGCACTTTGATTGATGATAGATGACAACGAGAATACTAAAGAGATTTCTGTAATAAGAGGATTTGATGTCGTTTGATCTAAAGGGAAAGCCACCGGTTTCGACTGGCATGAAAACTCGACGTGTAAAAATATAATAGAATGGTGTCCATAACAAAGATTTCTGAAATCTGGTAAGATTTATAACGGGACGTTTTTTCATATTTAAAAAGAGGAATAATTTGTAGCAGAAAGAACATTTTATACATCTGTCAAATTCTTTTAGCCGATAAAATAATCCTTTGTTTCGAGAAAATGTTATGTGTTTACTATTGCATCAATAATTGTTTGTGATGAGATATGATAAAATACCTAATCTATTAATAAGATATATGCACGTTTTTTTATTCTTTGTACATATACAATGAACAAGTGTGGAATCTCGTTAAGAATTGTAAAAATCAATAGATTTAAGTAATATAACTAAAAATTTAAATTCTGTGCCGATATTTGCTCGCGCAGAAGTCGACTCCTTTTTTGTGCAAAACATAGGATCTAAATTTCCTCATTCGCATTTATTAGCCAATCAGCAATATTATCTCAAACGCTATTACAACTTTGGAAAAAAGACTTCAATTTTTAGTTGATCTCATATCTGCTGCGAAATTTGAAAGCTCGACCTAGAAAATGATTAGCAATATCACCACCATAAAAATACAGGTTTTAAAATTGGGAAAAATATGTATTTAGTAATTCTAACATTTAGCTTTCTTGAGCATATACTGTCTTATAAATATCATCGTATAAATTCACAAAATCAGTTTTCAGTTTTACAATAAACCTTTTGGCCAGGTTGTTTTGGCAATGCTGATTACTCACACCATTTGCATAGTTAATTAGTAAAACTTTCTCATATTTATTGAATAACCTTCGCAAAAATATTCGCAGTTTTAAATATTGCAACACGTAAGATATGTCAACAACAAGCTCGCTAGGTAGGTTTGTTTTCTTTTGTCCCTCTTGTCTTCAATATGTGCCATGAGTGTTAAATTTTTCGAGCCATCTTTTATGTGTCTCAGAAATTTAAATTGTCTATATTGCCCAAAGCAAAAGTGTTTTATTTTTGTGCCCATTTTCCATAAAACTCCCCTCGTTGCTCAGGTGTTCCTTCCTTGGTGTGCGCTGCACTTTTCTCTAGAAGCCGATTTTTCTTGCCTCGAGACTTCCTCTTTACCTGTGAAGAGCATTCACTTCCATATAGGTAGATTTATATTACACGGCATTTCAGCAATCTTTTTTTTCCTAACTTCAGTGAAATTAGCATTACACAAGTCTTAAAATTACACCTGAATTTTCAAGAATATTTTAATTTTTAATAGTGAAACTGACTATTCAATGATTGTAATTTGATTTTATGAATAACTTAAATTATCTGTGTGATTTCCTCGGGACCAATTTCATCATTTTGTTGTTTATTTTTCACATCGTATTGAACATATTCCACCCATACACTCTATGTTCGAGAATGTTGTCGAATCTTATCTTGTGGTATCATCTTCTCCCACGCAAATGATCTCTAGTATTTGTGTCCCCGTTTTTTAAACATACTAAAAATTAAAAGTTGCCACAGATCTTGAGAAAAAATAGAAATCATTTAAGAACAGCGAATACTGACAGGTAAACCAACGACAGAGTAATAAGTGACCACAGACATACAGCCTCGTTAAAATTCATTTCTCGAGGATCTATTGTCTAAGGGTTAATATTTCATTCGTTAGATTGATAACTATAGTTAATTCCTTGACAGAAAAGCGGACGTGTGTAGAGGGGATACGCATGTTTAAGATTTGACAATATTCCAGAACACAATAGACAGTGACCGGACAGATGTGAAAAAACAAACAATAGTGGCGAGGAAATTCGTTTAAAAGAAAATCATATGCAATTATTATAACACTTTGCTGGGAAAAATTTAGAAAATAATTATTTACTAACTTACCTGAGCCCAGTGAATCAAATTTTGAACAGAGCCGCCGGCTGGTGAGTGCATATAATAAACAGCAATTCTAGACTGAAGAACATAAAACATGAAAGAAGAAAAAAGTTATAAGAGGATAAGGAACAAGAAGAAAGAAATTTGAAAGAAGGAGATAAAGAAGAAAGGATCAAGAGAACAAAAATAATCAAAAGACAGAAAATGAATTCGAATAAACACTAGAAGGTGAAAATGCTATTGTGCTCTATGGTTACATTCTACATAACGACCGCAAGCTAACACTTTAGATAGGATAACAAAACTCTTAAAAATATATATGCATTGATAGACATAGTAATCTTGTGCGATAAAACATTTAAAAATAACTGAAAAACTTTCAAAATATAAAAACATGGAAAGAAAAATTAGAATAATGTGGTGTTCAAATAAAACCATTGTGCCAATAATACTAGTAGCACCAAGACTGATTAAAAAGAATAATAATAAACACACATTAAGAAAATCTCAGAAAACTCCTTTCTGTGTGAATTAAAAAATATTGTACTCATGCGCACCACTTACATAATCAAAAATCTCTAAAATCTAAAATACTCAATATTAAAGAAAACTTTTCTTTTATATTTAATTGAAGTCTCAGCTAAAAAAATGTTCAACGATTATATCAAACAGGGAATCAGTTGAAGCATCTCAATTCACATAGCCTTCTTTCAGATAAACAATATAGCTTACGTTTCTCTAGGTCTGTCACCGATATATTAACGGTTATTACTGAATTTTTTTTATCAGGCTTCTGTTAAGAACGGCATGGCTCAGGTTATGACTTTAGATATCTCGAATGCATTAAGAGGATTTGACATGGAGGCCACTCTACAGACCTACCTCTGGACAAATATTTAGCTTAATCTAATGATTTTTAACAAATTAGCAGTATAGCCCGGCGTTGCTCGGGTGTAATGAAAGCTTTAAAACTAATCCATGGTCCTGGAGCTCAGACTCTTTGGACGTTGGCACGAAAGACTAAAAAGTAATAGTTGTTTCCAGTTAAAGCGAAAACGTAGACTGAAAGAAAAATGAATGGATGTAAGTCAAATTTTGATTTCCTGGTATCGATATCAAATAAGTTTTTTCTCGTCTTAAACTGAATTTTGAAGGCTAAATAAGTCCTCTGAGTAAATGGTATCATGGCTGAGACTAAGAACTACAATTATACCTACTTACAGCCAAACTCGAAGCAAAAACTAAAATAAAAAAAACTGATTTTGATCAGACCCGGTATATATTATCGATTTTCTGTACTATTGTAAGAACTGCAACCTTGAGACTTCTAAATATCGTTTCTTATGTCTTTGTCTATGAGTGTATTAAATTTGATTAAAATCGGACCACTCCTTCTATAACCCGATGTTTTCAATTATCGATTTTCGATATTTATCGGGGGTACCTCGACACAAAACCTAGCTAAGAATACTCGCAGACGCTTATAGTACAACTGTGTAAATTTTCAAGAAAATCGGTTCAGCCGTTTTGGAGTCTATAGGTAGCGGATACACACACACAGACAACGTTTCATTTATAAATAAGTTTAGATAGTTTAATGAAGATCGTGAACGGGCACGCCACTAGATCATTTCACACTAATGCAGGAATCAACCAGAGTTTTATCCTTGGACTCTACTTTTTTTTTATTTTCATCAACGACTTTTCCGTTCTCACCATTTTCTAACTAGGTATTTATGATGATTATATAACTATTTAATCTAGTCTTAATAGTAAAAGCGGACCTCAAGTGGAATGACTACATCGAATCCATTGCTAAATCCGCAGCTATGAAAGTCGGCTCTCTGTGCAGGGCCCGGAAATTCTTTCCGCCTGAATCTATCCTGCAATTATATAAATCCACCATCCGCCCGTGTATTGAGTGCTGCTACCACATCTGGTCGGGTGCCCCTTCTATTCTCCTCGGGGTTCTTGACAAAATACAGCGAAGAATCTGTAATGTGATTGATACCGACTTGGCTAACCGCCTGCAGTATCTCTCTCACCGGCGTGACGTGGCTTCCCTGTGCCTCTTCTATAAATACTTTCATGTCTTCTGCTCTGACGAACTTAAATCACTGGTGAATTTGCACGAGATACTAGATTGGCAACTAGGTTCCACCCTTTTACAGTGAAACCGATTAAATGTAACCGCAATTTCTACTCCAACAGTTTCTTTCCTCGCACTTCCCGACTGTGGAATTCCCTACCGCATGCTTGCTTCCCCGACGGCTACAACCTCCAGGAGTTTAAATGTAAGGTCAATAGACACCTCCTAACACACTAACTCACACCCACTCTCTCCAACTCTCTCCCTATGTACATCCTAAGTCGTCAATCACCCTCCTTCTGACATTTCCTATAACCCCCTGCGCTCTCGTGGCAGTGGAACGCCTTGCTTGGGGGGGGACACGATTAAAAAAATGTTCGATAAATTCGACAAAATAAAACTGGCAGCTACTTTCGAAAATAACTTCCAATCGGTTCTTGAATAGGACAAAGAATAGCTTGTAAATCTTAATGACCCCAAAACGAAATCTTTTAATCACCATAGAGAACCTTTTCTGCCTTCCATTAGTAAAGTGATTCTATTGAATCAAGGAAGGAAAGGAAAGTTGGTTCTCTGTGTCCTGTCAGACAATCTTTATCGTCAGAATTTATCTTATATGAATCTATTTATATGAAAATGAATATGTCTGTCTGTCTTGTCTGTGTATTCGTGTGTCTTCATTCTAACAAGCCTTACTCCTCCGAAACATTTAGTTTGATTTCAACCAAAATTGGGTCACTTGTCGATCATGATATGAATCTCTGATGTACGCAAAACTTTTTGAATCGCTTTACAGTGTATGGCAGAAATCACCGAAAGGCGTAGAATTTAAGAACTCTCCTCCTCCGAGGCGCCTTATGCAAATTCAATCATTTGGGTAACTTGTAGATCATAGGCCGAACTCTTAATGTACACAAAATTTTTCGAATCAACGAGTTCGTCAAAAATCCACGACAAACATAATTTCGGGTAGCATTTTGCACACTTTTATGCATTTCTCAAATTCAACCAAAATCGAGTCAGTGGGAGATCAAGGTTTGTTGCCTTGATATGCATGCAGCAATTTTAATTGACACACAGGGTGCAGCTAAAATTAGTTTAAAATGTTGCTTTTTGCGATCGTTTATTTCTTCGAAACGCTTAGTTGTATTTCAACAAAAATCAGTACTTTTTGTAACTTCTACCTTATCATATGCTATAACAATTTCAAGTTTTCTAAAAGGTGTCAACCTCTCTGATGTTTCAGGAACAATTCATTCAGTTCTTCTGGGTCACAACCTCATCACGTCACATTACAGGTTCCCGTTCTTCCAGTTGTACATATTTCATTTCCGTCTATTGGCAAAATTGACTAAGCATGAACCCCGTCTACAAATACAATAAAAACCAATATTACTTCGCATTTTTGTAACTTGCACGTCACGAAAACCTCATACTGGAGCTTTTTGAATAAGCACTTGACATTACAATTTCAACATAACCACTAAAAACCCTGTGCAACGCCGGGATATATAACTAGTTTATAAATATAATATTCGTCTGTGCATTGAATATTACTATTTTTAATGAGCCTTCTTCTTGGGTCCCACGAATGCGTGAATTTAAACGTAGATTGTCTACTAGATCTCATCGTTTTATTTTTAAAATAGCTAAATACTAAAAGTATATATATATATATATATATATATATATATATATATATTATGTTGAAATAGAACAGAATACTGAGAAAGTAATTGATTAGATTTGTTGCTGTTTGGTCTCCAACAATAATGATCAGTCATATTTAGTAGAAGAAATATACATAATGAGACAGAAAAAGTAATATTCTTACTGTGTCATTAATTTCTGATAAAAATCTTCATTTAATTTACAAAGACCGCTTAAACTATAGGCAGAGGGAAATTAATAATGTACGGAATTGTATAAGAACCGTAAAGACTAAACATTTTTATATGAAATCTTTCGGTTATTTCTACAAAATTTGTTCTATTCCCGTAAACACTTTTTCAATAAAAAAGATTACAATATTTTCATTCTAAATATTTTCAAGAATCTTTCATATATTCTTTGCATATAGAGTGTTCTATTTTCTATTTTGAATAAAAATTTGTCACCAGTCACTATTCGTCCTTTTTTTCTTGTTTTGAAGACATCGGTGCTATTAAGTTCTTTAGAAAAACTAACGTACACACCCAATAAAAATATCTGAGTAAATATTCCAAATAACCTACAGCAAAACTGAGAGCAATTGACAAATGAACGGAGGGATATTTAGAACTTGTTAGAGAATTAAAAAATGTTGTGACAAGAAAAATAATTTCCCTCGCTGGAGCAATGAAAATGGTTGGAAGGAGACTTAAAGAACTGAGACGACTAAAGAGTGTTTTGAGCGTTTGAAGAATTTTGCCGTCAATGGATATATCTTCAAACGCAAATTATGCTGCAGATCAAAATCTTAGCTTTTCAATCAATCAAATATCTTGATAACAGCAAAGACAGCGAAAACTAATGATTACTACATTTTTTATGTGTATATCGGATGACACCTAATCCTAATATTGTATCAGTTATATGTCCAGCAAAGTTAATGCTCTCAAAGAGAATTAGATCGCTATTTAACAAACTGATGCCGAATAAAAAGGGTCAAAAACAAATAAATCAGACGCTCAGAAATATTTCAAACCTGGCGAAAAATTTTCTTTCGATCTTACAAAAATGGAAAAGAATGCTGGGAAGATGGGGTAGTCGAGAAACCTATGGGTAAAGGGTTTACATAGGTTCATAAAAACAACTGAATCAAATAAGAAAAAGGTACTCGGACGAACATAGCATCCGATGCTGGTTCTGTATTTTCGATGTAACTATGACTCAGATAGCTCTTAAAACCTTACGCTCTAGCCGGCTATTTCCGTGATTGCCGGCAAGAAGGCTCGATTCGTGTTCGGTTTTGATTCGTGTTCGGTGTTCGTTTAAGCGTTCTGTACGTTCCGTGGAGTAGAAAGTTTTTGTTCGTTTGTTTGCGAAAGGAAAGGAAGGGTATTTCCGGGCGAAGGAAATACCACTGGTCGAGCCTCCTTCGACAGGCAAATGTCGGAGACTCCGAAAAGGCCTGAGTCCCCGGTTTCCTCCACCTCGGCGTAGAGTGGAGGGAATATTAAAAAAGGCAAGGAGTACTACGAAGGAATCAGAGATCGGTTCGAAAAGTTCATTTCGGGTAATGAACTCCTGTCCGTACTCCAAGCCAAGGATCATCTCCCTGCTGACCAAGGACCCTAAAACCAGCAAGTCTATCGGGGTCAGCAGGGAGACGGTGGAGGAAGCCATTAAGGCCCTCCAGATAAAAGCAAAAATGGTGTCTCGGCGAAGTAATGTCATGTGGAACATCCTGCTCGGCACCCAGGAAGAAGCAAAACAGCTGGCCGGGACAACGGAATATACCCACAAGACCCGCATTATCTTGCATGGGGTGCTCATGGATATCTCAGAGGATCACTTTGAAGCGTTCTTCACACGATATTGGAAAGTGGCGGAGGTAACAGTGATGAGTAAAGCAGGATTTGTCACTAGTAATGTGACTTTACAGGTGACTTTACAGGTGACGGTCTCAAGGAGATCCCAAATATCCTCACCTTTGTTGTGGTGGAGGGAAGACGACCGGCCTGTTGGGTATGTGGTGAAGCAGATCATGTCACAAAGGCTTAACCAACAAAAAATCCCAAACCAAAAACCCAGGCAACGCAACCACCAACAGATAAACCAGCATCCAAACCAGTCGCCAAAGCAACGACAAAAGAAACTCCAGTTCCGAAGGAGGAGAGAGTGGCAGACTGCTGCAAAAAGGAGCCCCAAGACGAAGTCTCCTCCACCACAGGAAAAATGGGAGCCTCCTGAGCAAGATGTCTCAAAAGGAAAAACTAAGAAATCTAGAAAGAAGCCGCCAGCAGCCAACAAGGAGCAGCCCATAGACGAGGTGGAGGTGGAGGTGGACATGCCAGCGCCCAGGTCCTCCTCGTTAAAAAGAGGAAGGGACGAGGAGGAAGAGGAAAGCAACCCAAAGGCCCCACCGAAGAGCAAAACCAGTGTGGAGAAGGGCATGCCAAGATCGCTGTCTGTATCACCGGAAAGGACAAGGGACACTTACGCGGAGAAGGCAAAGAGCCTTCCCTCCTCCCTCAAAAAGACTCTCGGGCCCCTTCCTTTGAACTGAAACCTTTTTCCCCGAGTAAATCTCCGACTCCTTTCCCCAATCCTGCTCTCACTCCCACCCAACAGAAGAAAAAAGAAACCTCATCCCCAGGGGGAAACTTTATGCCAGGTGGACACTGATATCTCCAAGGACTGGTCAGCCCAAAGGAGAAATTTGTTAAAACCCCTTCTATAATTGACCTCTGCAGACCAGAAATCTACGGAGGACCCTAACAATTTCCCGAAAACCTCGAGAGTAATAAATCTCTTTCGGAACACCAGGGAAAACCTTATGTTATGGGACCACTTGGCGGCTGCCAAGGATTTTTCTCGAAAGTAACCATGGCCCGTAGTGGCACCCCAGAATTAAAAAAGATGTCCAAATGCTTGGAGGGACCATATTTTATTGCACCCATGATTATATAGGGCCCTAAAACTAATTTACCCCAAGGATGTCGGTAGTATTGTCCTCGACGGGCGAATTACGTCCGATGTAGGAAC
Source organism: Ascarosepion bandense (assembly GCA_037127315.1). NCBI lineage: Eukaryota > Metazoa > Mollusca > Cephalopoda > Sepiida > Sepiidae > Ascarosepion > Ascarosepion bandense. Next base: position 22,898 of record JBBBDQ010001455.1, on the reverse strand, counting down.
AGGTCTAGACTATCCGTCCCTGCCCCCAGAGATTTCTACCTGGTATGTGACTAGATTAATTCTCTGTTTCTATTTTTTAAATCTAAAAGACGTCTATTAAGATAGCTAGTTTGAATGCAAAGGCCCTGAGGGATCGAGTTAAGGCAGCCCGCCTGCTTCGTGACCTCTTGTCCTTCAGCGTGGATATGGCCGCGATCCAAGAGACTCACTTTGTTTGCGAGGTCGATTCTTGTGTACTGTCTAGCGACTTGTTTATTCAGCATATGGGAACCGATCGGCCAGAGGAGTTTCTTTGCTGGTCAACCGTACCCTGGACGCGAAGATGGACCATGTTCATGTCGGTGCCGAGGGCCGGTTGATCGTGGCCGATATTGCAGTGAAAAGCAACTCGTTTCGTCTGATTGCGGTTTATGCGCCCAATGATCGGGAGGAGCGTGTCTCGTTTTTTCTACTGTTGAAGCCCTTCCTGGTTGATTCAACAAGACTAATCCTAGTGGGGCACTGGAATGCCATCCTTAACCCCAAGTGGGATAGAGGGAGGGGCGCTAGCGAGAGGAGTAGTGATCGTAGCCTAGTCGATCTGATTAACGAATTTGGTCTCGTTGATAGATACCGGGTCGATCATCCGGATGGGAGAATGTGGACTTGTAGTTAGCCTTCTACCCGGAATTCTAGTTACCTGGATAGAATGTTAGTGAGAGAAGCCGACCTAGATTTCCTAGATTGTCCTACAAACTTGTTTGTGCCCGGGTAGCGTTAAACTTTAGGCCTAGAATGGCTGGTTACTGGAAGTTCAATCAGTCCTTACTGGACAGGCGGGACTTTCGGCGCCAGCTAATTAACGTAGTGCAGCGGGCGTTAACTGGGGGAATCATTGGGAATAAGTAATGGGAGAATCTTAAGAATAGGATTAGGTCTTTCACCACCGAATACATCCAACGGCTCAAACTAGATTAGGCTGCCAAGGTGAAGACACTTAGAGCTAATTACTCCCGGCCGAAAACTGGTGGGGATCCTCTAGAAATAGCCTTAGCTACGGAGGCGTTCGACTAGCGATCGTTATATGGGTCAGGTAATTAGACATAAGTTAAGCAAGATGTTTTCCAAAGCTGTGAACATAGGCGCAGAACTGCGCAAGGAAGAAATTCGTCTAGGCGGCGATCGGTACATTAGAGAAGTACGAGACCTGGAGCTGCATACCCTTTGGTCGACCAACGGCTTTTGTGAGGCATTTCGGCAGCATTTCGAGAACCGGTTTACCAGGGAGCTGGCCTCTGTGAAGAGGAGTTTTGCAGCTATTTGGCTGACTTCCTCCAGCTTTTGCCGGCTGATGCGACTAGCTGCGAGGGAGAGATTACGGAGGATGAAGTCTATGCTGCTTTGAAGAAGGTCGCCAGGTCTGGATGTTTTGCCCTATGAACCGTACTTGAGGCTGTCGCACATCTTTGTCCGGATTTTGACTGTTGTGTTCAACTACTGGTACCTGCAGGCCTCGAGCTCCAGTTGGTTCACCATGGGTGTGATCACGTTGTTGAGAAAAAGCAATGGTGTTGAATGGGAGCTAGAGGGTTACCGACCCATAACGCTGCTAAAAAGAGTTAAAGGTTTTGGCCAAGATCTTGATAAATCGTTTGGGACCTGAGCAGACTTGTTCTGAGAAGGGCCAAACAATTCAGAGCAATCTTCATCTGATTCGCTTGATCATAAAGAGTGTAAAAGACGACGAAGAAGCCGCGCTGATCAATTTAGATCAGTCCATTCATTTGATAGGGTTGACCATCGCTACTTGGCGGCTGTCATGTAGGCCGCCGGATTCGCACCCGACTTCTGCCGCTGGATTAGTCTCTTGTATCACTCCGTGACGGCTGTTGTACAGGTGAACGGGATGTTGTCGGGCGCTTTTGCGCTGTCTCGGTCGGTCCGTCAGGGTTGTCCACTGTCGCCACTATTTTACGCTTTGGGGTTGGAGCCCCTCCTTCGCCGGCTAAGGGACAGGGTGTGCAGTCCGGCCCTACGTGGAATCGCTGTCCTTACTGGTGCTCGAGCCAGGGTTTCCGCGTACGCCGATGACGTAACTGCTTTCGTGTTCTCCCAGAGTGACATTGAGGCGGTACAGAAGGCGAACAGGTGAGAGGGGCCAAGATTAACCGCGACAAGTCTTCCGGCTTGCGGTTAGGTGCCTGGAAGGGTGCTGCCCTCCCGGGGCCTTTCACTGGACGGACGGCTTTGTCCGCATTCTTGGAGTGTGATTTGGGCCCGACCTCCAGTTGGAGAAAAATTGGTCTGAAGTACTGGCAAAGGTTGGCGCGTCGGTCCGGCTTTGGCGCCAAAGGAATTTGTCCTTGAAGGGTTTGGCTGAGGCGTGTGCTACCTGTGCATACGTTACAATTTTAGCAATCACAACAAGAATTTATCCATCAACATTCAATCCTTCGTGTACCAAAATACCACAAAACGTTCCGGGTTCCTAAAAACACCTCAAAGGAACATAAAAATTTTACAATGTACAATAAATACAAAAATATACATAAAAATTCAGCATGAAATGACATGGGGAAGGGGATATGACAACAATTCCCAAAACAAAAAAAATTTAACTCAAAGTACAAACAATTCTTGTGGTGATTGCGAAAATTGTAACGTATATCTGGGTCGTGAATCGGATTAGCTAGGTATAAGATAGTGTGGACCATCCTGAGCTTTTTCTCCCTCCCCATTTCGGTCTTGTGCCACAAGTGTTTGTGTATTTCAGTAAATAAATTGGATACTACTATTACGACTGACTCTGTCGAGTTAAGTTTTGTATTGCCAGACCCAACATCACAACATATAATAAAACGTGAATATCAATCTTTCTAATTTCCACTTTCATTTTGTTTGTTAAAGACCCATTTTTGTGCGCGATGCATAATGAAATTGTAGTTTGGTGAAATTTACGTTTATATTAATTCGTACTTATGTGAAAAAGACACGTATTACAGTTTCCATCACGCATGGCAAGGGTACCTACCGTGTTGAAATAAGAGCTGAACTTGCCACCAAGAGATTCACCCAGCTTGACACAGGATGATCTCATGAAAGAATTTGCGCAGGTAGTTTTGATAAATGTTTCTCTTGTCCAGTCATGTCCCATAAACACCTTATCTCCATGCATCATGCGTATAGTCTGAAATGAAGAAATGACAAACATCGTCATTAGAAGACGTATACTTTTATATATTATAACAATGGTTATAATATATAAATACTGAAATTTCTTGCTTGTGACACCAAATTTTAAGCATTTAGAGAAAATAATTTCCAATGTTATTTTGAAGCTAGACCAACGTTAGACGATTGTTAAAAGATACGACGGTTAAAAAAAAAAAAATTTTTTTACTACTATAATCTATATTTGTCGATAAATGTGTTTGTGTAGACAACCATGTAATTTTTTTTAAGTGGGAGTGACGTCTACCAGACAGTCGAAAGTCATAATAAATAAAATATGCCTTTCAGCAGAAACCAAACTTGTGTGTTCATTATATCGGGAAAACTACATTAAAACCAGTTGTTTTTTAGCGCGTTCTTCAAGGAACTATTACAAATGTAAAACTCAATTATTCCTTTTTAGAAATGTACATTTCCCATCAGAAATTTTCAAAGCTCATATTATTAGGCTTATTTTCTAATCCGAAACGTAAAATGTTATTTCTAAGAAATTAAAAAAATATATATTTATAATCCAATATATTATTTATTAATAATAAAAAATAAATAATAGTATGAGAATAAGAAATAATCTCGGATTATGAATAAAATCCGTTAATCTCTTCGAAAGGACTTTATGAAAGAATATGCAACTTTCAAGAGGTGACAGATGTTGAATATTTTCATTATTTTGACCCTATATTTGAAGCTAATTTTAAGAGGTCGCATCATACACGAGATATAAAATTAGCGTATGAAGCGAACCCCCCCACTAAAAATTACTTCTTCGAAAGTCGTCTGATAGCTGAGTAAATACAGCATTCTGAATTATCTTTAAGAAGCTCCTTCCGTTGGAAAGCATATGGCAATTTTTGAAATTTACTGCCATCTTCCATCATTCCTGATCTCTAAACTTTTCACCATGGTGAAAAGTTTTGCATTATTTATACCAGATGAAGTGATGTCTTACATACCAAACAACTTAACGTCTGGATAAGGTTCCGGTTTAGTTTTGTCGACGTTTCATCTAGAATCAATATACGCCATTGAATCTTCCTTCTTTCGCCAGGATTACAGAACAAAAGAAGCTGAAATTCTCATTAAACTTAGAGATCATCATTCTGTCCTAACCATGTAGTTCTAGTAATCTTTTTCAGAGCTGTGCCAAAAAATATTTATTGTGAAGTACAATGGTTGTGCCATCAAAAATAGATCCGGTAATCAATGATATGCAAAAAAATCTCTGAAAATGATGTGAATAAAGTCAGACAAGAGGAGAGTTACCGTTTAAGCATAAAAAAAATCTGTCGACCATTTTTATTCATTGAAGATTCAGAATTTATTTCCATCATTTTTACACTAATATTCTAGTATTGAAACTTGTAACACGATGGCCATCCTAACTTCTTTTAGTTAAAATGGTCTACATTTTTTGCTATATTTTGAATCTAGAGCCTTACCTCGTCACTCATTTTAGCATAGGTAGCAGCCGATGATGTAAGTCCATCTACATAAGCAACGGGAGCCAAAGCGCCGAAAAATCGAATCTAAAATCAATAAAAACATGAATTAACTCTCTTGCTTAAAATCACTGGATAATCAGACAGATGTTAATATTTTCGTTTTAAAATTATTGGATAATCAGATAACTATTAACATGATAGATATTAACACTGTGATAAATAAAAACGAACAGACAGGTATAAAGGGAAATTGTTGGTTAGATAGATAACAGTATATACACGTCTATTCGACTGACAAGGTGTTTTTCACTGCAAAAAGACATCTTTTTGGAAGGAAAGTTCTCGCAGTTTCTAACTAAATAAAATTCAGTTAGAAAGTGAACGAACTTTTTCTTTTTACCAGATATATTCTTATTTAGATACGTCTACTAAATCGCTGAAAAACAACATCGTATGAATAAAAATACCCCGAACTTAAGAAAAATGAACCTTTTCTATGAAAATGTTTATGTTATTACTAAGAGGAAAAATTGAAGGATTTTTTAATTATTAAAAAAAACTTTAATCCTTTCTCTCACACGTTCAAAATTTTGGTAAAAATCTTGTTTTGATTTTAGTTAGCGGATAACCAAGTCATTACGAGAGTTTACAAAGAAAAACATAACTCAGTTTTTTTCCGGTGACAAACACATTAATTTAGAAATAAATAGAATTATTGCAAAAATTAAATAATAATCGGATTTTAAACTTTCCGGACTAATTCACAAATGAATGAAATTATTTTTAAAATTATTACTTTGAAAAAATCGTAGTAAAAATGTTTTTTCCATTTGTTACCTCCCTCCATGCAAATTCATGAAATTTTGAGAAATTAAATTTTGTTGTGAAAATTGGTTTTATTACTTAAACGCATGACACATTGAGGGATGTAAATCATCTACTATTTTTTTCAATAATCTTAGTATATCTCGAATTCTCGTATGTTTATGTACCGTTTTATTTGTTTTTCGTAGCATAAATAAAATTACTGCCTTTTTACCTTTTTGGCGATCTGCTTGTTTTCTGAGAAAGCTTCTAGACCAATCGTTGCTCCTTGCGAATGGCCAACATAATACAATGATTTCTGTGATGTTTTTTTTAGGATGTAATCGACTACAGCAGGCAAATCGTATGCAGCCATTTCATCGAAACTATGTACGATAATTGAAAATTATCAAAATTATTCATCAAAAGTAGAAAGGTGGATGAAATAATAATAATAATAAAAATGTGGAATATATTTATTGTCATTTTGTAACAAATTCTATGACAACAATTATCCAGAAATCTTGGCCGTTGAATGGAATATTATTAAATCAAGCTTACATTACAAGAATGAAATTGTATTTATTACTTTTTAAGACAAGTATGGAAATACACACACACACACACACACACACACACACACACACACACACACACACATATATATATATATATATATATAATTAGACGATGGAGACATAGTGGAGTAATGAATAACTTTTCCGAAAGAGGAATTCGAGACCAGAGTTCGAATTTCAGTGGAGTTCACTTAAATGCAAATACACTTGAGAAAGGTATAAGTTGCAACCGGTCTATAGGGAACAAGACTCTAATTCAAAACCTCTAAATATGGCATCTGTCTATATTTCTGAGATGTGGTATTGAAATTATTTACACTATTTACATCGTTCGGACTGTTGTCCTCACTTTTACTGTCACCTTCACGACATTTTGGCCATTGTATGCTCCGACCTTCTTCAGGTGATATTTGTTAGAATTTCGAAACTAATCCTTTTTTTTTACTTTACTAAGATTTCCAAAGCCATGGTACGTGGAATTAGAACAATCTACACCAGTAGACTAAATAAATTCTTTTGTTCAAAATTCCACCTGAAGAAAACCAGATTGTACAACAGCCGAAATGTCGTGAATACAACAGCAAAGATGAGTATAACAGCCAGAACAATATAAATAGTGTAAATAACTTCACCTATGAGTTAAATAGTTTTACTAATCCGCAATTGACCAAGGGTGGAACAAATACAATTGAAGACGTGGTCAGTTAACGTTAAAAGGCTCTGGGTCTTAACCTTTCCTAGTGAGCTTTCATTCCTAGTAGATTATTTATTTCAATATAGATTTACTGTATTTCTACATATAATCGTTGGCTATATGTTAAAAATTGCAGTTATAATTTATTTTTTACTTACCTGAACTTCCAGAACTCATTTTGTTGACTTGTATATGTATTATGTTTCATAGAGTAGATGTTACCACGTGAGTTGGCAAGCCAGACATCAAAGCAAGCATCAGCAAACAGATAACCTATCAAGTGACAGCTATAAAATGTGAATAAATAAAGAAAGCATTGCAAATTTTGTGGTACATATTCAAATTGTCTCAACATACATTCGGTTATAAAACTAAAGTTTTTCATAATGTTTGTTGGTTGGTTAATTTTGTTTAGCGGCATATCAACCTCTATGGGTTATTCAATCTAAATACCTTTAACACAACTGTATGCCTTTAACTACAGATAAAATGTAGTTAGCCATTTTGCTAAAAAATGTACTGGTAGTTATTTTGCTATAAAATGTATTGTTCGTAATTATACTCGGTATTGTTGGACATGTTACTATAAAAAATGTATCTTTATACTTTCACTGTGTTTTATTTTTGTTTAGGGGTCACTACTTCCCCATAACCCTAAAACGTGTTTCCACCCCGGGCCAAGGTGGACTTGGAACCACAGCAATTAAGAGGTTGGTCTATGTTCCTCAAAATCTCCAATCTCTCTATCAGAGGTCTTGCTGCCTGATGTTGTTTGTCGTCATACCAAGGCATGTTCTTCGTCAAAACAACTACAAGCGGAGTTTAATGAATAAACATTCAAAAAAAGTTTTTGTTTAGTTGTGGCTAACAGATTTTATAAGAAACAAATGTCTATTAAATGAAGGTAACACATTATTAGGTTAATTCTGCTACTAAGGCTACTGAAAATAGTCTATTATTTTTTTTTGCAGTTATAATTATAATAACTAGTTTAACTTGTGAAAATTTCAAAGTTTTTTTATTTTAATATTTTGATGAATATCAATTCTTCAGTTAATTATTGAATAAGCGCATGGTAAATTCTATGGCGATGAAATATCCATAGAAGATTCCCGTATTGTATCATTAAATATTTGAACTAAATAACTTTAACAAAATATTGCAATAACAATCATAAATATAAAGTTCTTTCTCTTCTTCATTCATATCATTCTTCCTTGCCTGCATTCATTCTCTATTATGCTTATGGATTGCTTGTCTCTCTTCTGCTCATATTCGTTCTAGTCTTCTTCTCTGCCGTTCTCTTGCTGCCTTTCTTTGTTGTCTTATTCTTGCTTTCTTTACAATGATTTTCTCCGGAAATATAAAGCAAAATATATATAATTTCATTCATTACAGTAAAAGGGTGACACACGTAGGTAATTAGGTAGGTATTACTGTAAAGACTGCAACTTGCTATGTTGTTCACAGTGAGAATTGAACAACCGATTAGAGAAAATAAATAGAAAAAAGTATTTTTCTTAGCCGAAGAAGAATAAAGATAAAGACAGCAAAGAAAGTCTTGAATTTATTATTTAAATCACAAAAACATCCTAAGTACTATTGTATAACTACTTGTATACAGGTAAGATATGTTCCTACCTTCTTAACTATTGGAGTAAATAATAGTAGAGTGTAGAGTGATTATACTAACAGTTCACTAGCAGTACTTCTACTTCTTGATATACTATTATTCCCAACCTACGTTTTGGTGATTACTCACGCAGTAATTTATTAGGGTTACCACAAGTACAATAATACTGTTGTTTTTTTTAAATTATAGATTATATATGTTTTACAGTAAATTTCTTCGTTTTATATCTTCTGTTCGACATTTGCTTTCATTTATCATGCGTGTGTCTGTGTACGTGGTCTGGCGTTTCTATGTTTAATCGTTTGTGTCTGTGTGTGCTTTCATATCTCTTTCTAGGGCGTGACGCACGTAGGTGCTATGGCATTATTATTTAACTAATTAATTTTAATTAAAACGAACCAACATTATATTTAAACAGTACCCGCTTAAGTTGTTCTGTTTCTCATTCAGTGGCAATTATGTCAAAAAACTAAGCCCAGATGAATGGCGACATCACCGAAAGAAAACTTAGAGCTACGAAGGGCAGGATTTTGTCTAGAGACATGATCGCCCACTTCCTGTAGGGACACAGAACATAAACATACATTCAACATTAATATCATCAAGTCAATGTGAACGATCCTTTCCTTAGCTGCATGGTATGTACATCGCCTAGGCTATGAGTTTAGAGCTTTCCTTATCCTAGACCTGCTGCCACCCAAGGCTATAGAACCTAGACTGTCCCATAAATGAATACCTTTCCCAATGGTATTAACACGTAAGTGAATGCGATAAACTCAACTGGAATTCGAATTCGGCTCAATTTACGAAACTTTGAATTGATGTGACATTTTTCTAAGACTTTTCGAATTCAGAAAATTTCTTCTGATTTACAATTTTTGAACCCTTCAATGATACTGATAGTTTTAAAACTATTTTTCCGGTAAACTGTATCCGGTAGTAAGGCCTCTGATTGGGAGGCTGTGAAGAGCATGGAACCACCACTTACCTAATGTTGTTCTCATGTCCACCTGACCCGGGGTGGTCGTACCTGTTAGGGTCCCAGCTATGGGCTAATAGTTAACTCTAAAACTGGGGTCAAAACCATATGAAAGTATAAAAAATAAACTTTTATAATAACATATACATAAAAATAGACATTTATAGAAAAATATACATTTTTGAAGGAAAAAATATTTTCAGCATAAATATTTTTTAATACAAAACTAGAAAACATTTTCACTTTTCTATAATAAAAAAAGAATAAAAATAAAAAAATTCATTAAAATTTGACTAAATCAACCACCTCACTATAACCGAATATTAAAATAATACCTTAAAACCTCACCTTTTTGGCATTAAATAACTCACAGAGGTTGATATGCCGTTAAACAAAACTTAAACTCAAACTCAAAACTATCTTTCACATTTTTCTCATGCTCTCTTGATATTTAAAATGGCTGGCTATATATAATTCTAACCTCTTATTAGTTTCTTTTACTTTTTAACAATTAAAGTACAAGTGGCATATATATCATAAGATTTACACATGAAGACACATATTTTATATGCAATTTCCTTTCTGGACGTGGGAAATTATGCCTCTCTAAGACACCATTACTAAATAACTAATCCTAAGCCACTTCCAAAATGTGAAACCCTTATAAATCGTTTCGATTGATTTTTGGTTCGTACCAAACGTGGCCATCGACCAGCTTATTTTAAGATAGGATTTTCCCAGTTGTCTATAAAAACGTTATCATATTAATCATCACATAAGAAACAAATAATTAACCATTTAATGTCTTGTATTAAAAAATTAAACGTTTGAAACGAATACAATAAGTATTAAAGACGAAACAAATGTACAAGTTCCCTAAAAAAAAGTGAAAAATAATCCATGGTCCCGAAATATTTTTAGCTGTTGTCATCATTTTTATAATACGTCTTTATGCTTTAAAAATTCTTTTAGATGATCAAGATTCTAAAAAGCAAAAAAAAAAAAAAAAATGGATGCATATCATTATTTCATTGCGATGTTGCTGATTACAACAGGTAGATTAAGAGTGGGACTCAGCTCTTTAGTTTAGATGATATCTTGTGTTTAGATGATATCTTGTGCTAATTAACTCTAATAAAAAACGCTGTCTCACCTGGTCTATTTAAAAATCTTACCTCAAATTAAATGACAATTTTCTACTTACCGAGAGATTGTTTCGGTGAATTGATTAAAAAGTTGGTGGACGAACCCAAAAAGCTATGTTGCAGTAAGATCACTTTATCGTTCATCGCACAATTGTTTCTCATCCACCCGGGAATCCGATGCAAAGTCAAGATGTAACCATCCTTTGTCTCCACTTCATGTTCTTCACACATAAAACCTCTTGCTTTTGCCAGTTCGCACTAAAAAAATATTAGCACGCAAATATCAATACTTCCATCCATCCATCCATCCATCCATCCATCCATCCATCCAACCATCCATCCATCTGGCTTTGTGAGTTGATTGTTCCTGATTTGCTAAATAAGCTAATTTTTGCAAAACTTTGCTCACTAATGAGCCAATGTGGATATTTTTCAAATTTATTTGTATTCTTTAGTAATCATAAATTAGCCCATTGCCTTAGCATAGGTACCTCAACTCATTTTCAATAACTAACTTTAAATTGAATAAAAAAAAACACGTTTTCTTGAAATTTATATTTTAGTTTTAATTGGAAGTTAAATGATTAAAATTACTATTTCCAGGAAGCAAAATAAACTGGTTTATTTTAAACAGAAATTATATTCATTGGAATCTAAAATGTTGAGTTTTTTTAATTTTTAAATTTTTCGGCCATTTTGAGCGATCGACACATGTGTAAACAAAAGTGAATTCTCTGTTTTAAAAATCTTGCAAAAATAAAGTATATTTCTGTGACACATTATTTCTGGAGAATTAGCAAATTTAATGTAAAATTAATCTGATTTACTATTTTTAAACACAAAGTTAACCGTTCTAATCTTTCAACCGTAGTTAAAATGTGTTGACAGATGCAAGATGATTGTATGTGATCACAAGTGACTTAATTGTACAGTTTTTTCCTGTAAGGGGTAAATCCCTGAAACACATGACCTTTTAATGTACATATAGTAATTACCATACAAACAATATTTAATTACACACACACAAAAGAAAATTATTTAAAAATACGATGGCAAGATGATTTGTATTAAATTTTTCAATTTTCGATTAGTAAATATAATCGTCACTTTCACGGTGAGGTGTCTTGTGTAAATGCCTCTCCTGATGAGAAAAGAGAAACCTCTCTGCTTTTGAAAATTCTTTTAGTAATGTCATAAGATTCAATAAATCATATCTCAAATGATGAGGAAAATATTGCATGAACATGAAGGGTAAACCAATAAAAAACGATAAAATTCATTTTTAAAATGGTGGCTTTATGCTAGTTACTTGCAAAAACCATAAAAATGATATTTGGACTATTAGATTATAAAAACAAAGAAAAACGGGAAATAAAACAAATGCTAGAATCCTAAATTTGATATTTATATATAAATATGATAACCAGTGAAGCATTTAATTTACCATAGTTTTGTGAGTTCTTCGCACAAAGACATCACCACTTTACCTCATTTCTTTCGAGAAGGATGTCTTTGGCTTGTTCTGAAGGAAATGGCGTAAACTCATGAATCCTAATCAAAAGTAACCTCATGAATTCTAGAGATGAAAATTAATCATTTAGACTTGAATGATGAATGAATGAATGATGCCGTTATCTTTGTGAAAAAGAAAATTTTAATTCCTCAACTAATGATATCCACTGATCTCCAAGCAAACAACCGTTGATATTGCCTGTCGTTTAGTTTTTGTACGGTTTTAGTACGATTGCTGCTTGGTGGAATTTCTTTCGTTTTCATACGAACAGACATTTATAGGAACTAATTTGACGTGGCTCCGAGCTAATCTTTCATTCAATATTATAACAAAGTAGTTGATTGTACTACTTAAGTAGTATGGGTCACAGAATATTAAATTAAAATAAATTAAATGTGTTGAATAGTATAATACTGCGCAAAAGTAAGTGAACTCCTGAGATAATATTTTAAATCTTTTTTCCAAATAATCAACAAGTCTTAATTAAATTATATATTCATTAAGTAAAAACCTTCATTAAACGAATTAGAATAAAAATTCTGAAATTTTTTAATGAGCTGAAAGAATTAAGATGTGTAAAATGTCAATCCTTAAATGTAATATTTGGTTACTTTTTTTGAGGTCACGACGTCGAACAGTGTTTTAATATAATTTTAAAAAAGCTTTTGGCGGTTTCTTGGCAAAATTTAACAATTGCTCGATATTACTTATGTTATGACATGTACTGCCTTCTTTAACTTAAACTAGAGATTTTCATTTGGACTTAAATCAAGACTTTGACTAGGCCATTCCAAGACTTAATATTTCTTTTTTTGGACCCAGTCTTTTATGAATTTGTTTTGATATTTCGCGTCATTGTCCTATTGGAAAACCCACCCTTGATCTTAACCCAACTTTCGAATCGGGGGAAAAGACTTTTGTTCTGAATTGCTTAGTATGTTGCCGTATTCATTGTACCGTTAAGGCGCACTATTTTGCTTGCTTCAGATGCAGCAAAGCACTCCCAAATCATAATGCTGCTGCTGTTCAAAAGCTGTATTAGGAGCTCGCCAGACATATTGCCTATCATTCCTCTTAAAAAGTTCTTGTTGGTCTCATAAAATCTTTAGCCAAAACGTTTCTAGCTTATTAATGAGCTTTTGGCATAGTTGTGCTTTTTCGTAAGCAGTGGATTTTTACTAAGTATTCTACTATGAAGACGGGCATTATTCAGATTTAGTCGCACTGTAGATGTATGCACAATGATTCCGATATTTTTCAGGAAGTCTTGGAGAGCGGCAGAGGTCACACTAGGATTGCTCTTGTAGTTATTTTTTGCAGACGCCCACTTTTTGATCACGATGCCGTTATACCAAAGCCCCCCATTTACAAATAACTTTTCGCACGGTGGATATATGCACTCCAAATAGTTTTGATAGCTTTTTGTAGCATTCTCCGTAATCAGAGGATTTAACTATGCAATTTCTTAAAGCTTCAGGGAGTTCTTTTGATCTTGGTATATTTGTTTTTGTTTGACTCTAAATGCACCTTTTTGCATACACAATTAGTTATATAAAAATGAACGCGTGTCATTTTGATTTTTACATGTGCACAAAATGTTATTTATTAACTATGTAAAACAAAAATACAGAGTGTAAATGTGATCGTTCATTTATTTTTGAACATCTTAATTTTAAATTAATATTTTTATTCCAGTTCGATAACATTTTTGAAAGTTGTTGCAATTCGTTCAATAAAGGACTTTTTTAAACAATATGTAGTTTAATTAAGATTTTTTAATTATCTGGAACAAAAGAGACAATTTAAAAATATATCTTTAACGTTATTTTACTTTTGCGCAACTCCCACTCTCTCTTTTTTTCTCTTTCTCTCTCTCTCTTCCTCTCTCTCTCTATAAATATATATATTTGTACATGTTCTATAATTAATAATATACATATCAATTGGCTTTTATATATATATATATATATATATATAAGCCAATCGATATATAACTGGATTATATGACTTTAATACAAGCAGCTATAGCTTTAATACAAGCTAGTTATAGTGTTCGACATAAACAGAAGAGCGTTAATAGTAATAAATAAAGTTACATCTTTTATTTTGTCTGTACGCGGAGTTTTGAGGGAATTGCATTCATTCGTCAGAGGACTTTATTAAAAATTCACAGTAAGGACAATATAAGTAACATTCAATCTCCTTTATGACTACATATAGTATATAAGTTTTAGTCTATGAAATTGTTTTAGAACTGCCAGTTTCTAAGATAGAAACAAAATGGATGCACTATTCATTTTTATTTATAAATAAGTATAATAATAATAGACCACAATATCCATATTATTTCATTATTTTACATAATAATGCGGGCTTCTTAAAGTATAACCTTGTGGCTTTATTACTTTGAATATGTTAACATTTCTATCTTTTCGACTATAACATTACTTTCAGCGTTTTTGATTGTTTTGCAGAAGTGTTATTTGCTTGATATTGTTTTCCATTTTCTTATACATCGGTTAAAGATACACCAAATGTTTTCTATTGAAATAATATCTGGAAAGTTCTGTGGTCATTCCATTATTTAAGGTTTTTGGACATTTTTGGGCGATAGTTTTTAAAATGTGAACATTTGCTTGAATGATTATGCTCTTTAGATGGAACCTTCTTGGCTTTGTCCTGCATCAATTAAAGTTTTGTTCAAGAACTTAATGCATGGATCTTGAAACTATTATTAAATTTAAAATAATATAGTTGTAGTTCAATATAAGTTCAAAACATTAATCTCCGCCAATGTTGTTTTCATTTTTATTAATGGCAGCTCAGTATAATTTTGTAAAAATCAAATATATTAAAGCTAAGATAGAAGACAAAAATAATAAATGTAGATTATAGGAAAATAGATAAAATCTACGTTCGTATAATAAGTGAATTCAGCATGTTGTCTTAGAAAGCTTACAAAAGTATACATAGCGCAGTAGAAAATGATCACCTGAACTGGGCAAAGTACAGAACTTTGACTATGCAAATAGGGTATGTACAAGTCAGAATGTCTTTGATCTTCATACTCAAATGACTCAGAGCAGGAAACCAGACTTAAAATATCTGAATAAGAGGAAGAAGAAAAATAGTCAACAATCGATATTGTCATTAGAATAGATCACAGAATAAAAGAAGAAAAACTCAAAAAGTTAGAAAAAATATCTAGGCTATACTTGAGATTGGTAAAAATAATGAAACCTGAAATTAGCAGTTGTATTTATCAACGTTGAATTACCTAGAACAGTCAAGAAGAAGGTTGTAAAATTTTTGAATATCTAGATATCAAAACAGATTAGAAAACGTCTTGATTATAGAATTAGAGCTAGAAGGGAAAGCGAGATGTTGGCATAGAGAAGTCATTGGATGCCATTTGATCACCAATAAAAGCCAACACTACTGGTGTGTAAATTCAACAACAACAACAACAATAATAATGATGGATAAATATGGTGTGCTTACGGCTTTCATGTTAATTTCCGGGTCATTGTTACCAAACCAATCGTATTTGCTCAGTTTTTTAATGTTAGTAGTTCCTGCTGTCTTCGCAACGACCCTGTCCTGAATGTAAAGTGACAAGATAATCAAAAACAGACTGATGGTAAATTGCATCATTGAGGCCATTTAGTGATCAAAGAAAGGGTTATGCTTCTTATCCGAATGTTTAATGTGTCGCATATTGCTAACACGACCTACTTATACAGCGAAGACAGATTGGGAGTAATGACATATGTCATTCAAAGCTTTATCATAGATCATTGTGAATCAAATCAGCTGTGATTTAGAAATTCTTGAACAAGATAAAAATGGAACGAAAGAACAGTAAAAAATGTAACAACATTGACTGGTATTATAGACAATGTAAAAGACGTCACAATATATTTATCAAATGAAGAGTACATAAAATAAAACCGGTTTGGTAGTTCTGTGGCACAATTACTAGGAATAGTGGCCGCAATAAATGTTTCGTTCACCGGGATAGATGGTTCTAGTTCCACGAGGCATGCCTCTTCCAGATGTATCAGTATCAGTTATCTCCTTTTACCTCAACTCTAAGTTTTTCGTTAACCTCTGTTATAGCCAGGTATTGAACCCTCACAACTCTCTTGGATCCAACCAATCTGATACGCATGTTTTAGTGCAATTTTTTAAACAGAATGCATCTACCATCTTGGATTATGATTGGTTTATATTTTACCTTGGAACACCATAATCATAGAATTCTTACCTGAAAACGTTATTGAATTATCCAGGTCGACGGATTTTCAGGGAAATACAATATTTCTTTGCACACACACACACACACACACACACACACACACACACACACACACACACACACTCTCTCTCTCTCTCTCTCTCTCTATCTATCTATCTCTCTCACACACACATATGTGTGTGTGTAGAAGAGATATACCTCGATACACTAAATATATATTTAGTGTATCGAGGTAGAAGATAATTTTCTAAACATATACTGGTAAATATAAGAGACAATGAATTATGTTATGAGCGGCCCTAAACATCGTATTTTGGCTATAATTTCAGCTGAAAATAAAGACAAAAATTCTCCAACATCTGAATAATTTTTTTATTAAGTTGGTTCTAAGCTTTCGTCAAAGGTTTATGTCAACACAAGATAAAATCATCTTTGACGGTGGATGTGTTTCTGTTAACGTCCTTGTAACCTATCTGAAGATGGCTCATGTAAGCCGAAAGCTTAGAACCAACTTAATAAAAAATTATCCAAATGTTGGAGAATTTTTCACCTGAAATTAAAGCCAAGATGCGATGTTTAGAACATGATTAAACATAATAGACATTCATTGTTTCTTATATTTAACAGTATATATATATATATATATATATATATATATATATATATATATATATATATATATATAAAGTGGAAATTGAGGTCAACAGCGTGCGCTTGACATTTTGTTTCCTTCTCGAACAGGCTATTGCAGCTTGGTTTTGACCTCAGTGTCCACTTTCATATTTACATAATTTCTGTATGATGTTGTATTGATCACTTTTTCCATGAACATATACTTTAAAACTATATTTTTCATCATATATACATATATGTTCCTACTAATGCCTCTATGAAAACAGCAGCATTGTTATGAACTTAAACTTCATCAGATGGTAAATATGGAGTTAGCTAAAGCCTGATTTCAGGCTATAGATGTGTGTATGGGTGTGTGTTCTTTAAATTTCTGCGAAATATTATCAACAATTTAACTCTTCCCACAATAATCAAACTCCTGAGAAAACAAACATTTATCTGAAAAATTTCAACTCTCTGCTCCCTTACCACCGTCTCCAAGCGACGACATTACCAACTGATAAGGTGTTGAGATTCGAGTTTTCCCTATAAGCTTTGACTCTAAGACTGATCATAGCTACGCTGTATCTGGTTCAAGATAACAAATATGCGAATGTTCTGGAAAAAGGTTGAGAAAAAAACTGGTCCACTAAATCATTTTACATTAATGAGAAGAACTAAATTTGTAACTTGCACTGAAAAGATAATTTCGTAAGGCTGCCTATGCAAATATAAGGAAGATAACGACCAGCTTAAATTCTATTCCTTTATGCATCGCTTGAGTTTATAGCCAAGACATTCAAGCAGAATAATTAGTATTTTCAACGTGAGGACTTTAAACTACAAAATACCACGTGGCCAGCCAACGAAAGATACAAAACTTAGTGCAGACAATTTTGAGCATTTTAAACATTTTTTTCTCGATGATACAAGGAAACACGCATGTTGAAACCATAATTTTTAAGATTATCTGCATCAATAACGACGAATTTCAATCAGAACTCATTCTATAACAACTTATCAGCCCCTGGCAGGTTGGAGCATTAATGATGTGAACTTTTGTTGTATCCGTCTACCAAGGACATTTTTTTTAGAAAACTTCATCAGTTAATGTAATCCGCCTTTTCATATTTTTCTTTACCTAATTGTTTTAGCTTTTACACCTTTGTCTTCTTTTTATATAAATTATTATTTTAAACAAGCAAATTCTTTGTTTCAATCTAACAAATCTAACAATAATTAAGTGATTCTTTTTTTATTTTATAATGAGTTAACCATCAAATCAAAAATACCTTGACATTCTATATTTATTATCAATGTACAATGGCGATTCTACGAGAGGCAGAAAGGGCCAAAATATGAAAAGTCGTTATAGAATGAGTTCTGATTGAAAGTCGTCGTTGTTGAAGCAGATAATCTTTAAAACACTTTTTCCTTCTTCAGAACGTATTGACATTAGTATTAACACTTTGATTTTGTTTTGAAATTAACCTCCCTTGAGAGTGGAAAAGAAGGCAAGAATAGATTAGAACTCTAATACTATTTAATTTAGTGAACTAACATACTTATACTGAAGTTGTGTCTACGATAGTGAGATGTAGTATGAAAATGAAGACGATGCTTGAGTTTGCCTCCCTTCCTCTCAGAATAATCTCGGCCCATAAGTGGTCATTCTTTACTTTCAGAGTTCCACAATCGCCACTGTCAATGTTCCTCAAACGAAGAAAAAATGTTTATTGGTAGAATAAGAACTGTATTTCTCATTTAATAATTTTGTATATTCTATTTCATTTCTGTTAACAGACTGTATTTCGGATGATATTCATAACTTAAAATGTATAGAAGGCAGACTGAAATGAAAACAAATAGTATCCTTAATTTGCAAGAATTTGATTATTTTCAATTTTTCTTCTTCTGATATCAGCATCTTATATATTTTTTATCAGATGCGTAGACAATATTGTATTTGTCGTAGTTGGATGTGATTTATCATTCGGTTGATGTCCAGTTTTTTTTCAAATTTTCCTAACAGGAAATCGAAAATAGCCACAGCCAATTTTCAAAAATATTTTCAATGTATATTTATTATATAAAACTTCAGTCACGCGATAGCAAGTATAAAGCGAAAATATATTAAAAATATATTTTTTTTAAATGTAGTATCTACTTCATACGAAGTTCATTCCGAAATTCATGTTTGTTGTCTTTTGCAGCAGAACCAATATATTCACGCACGCATGCGCAATCTTACACGCATATGTATATATAATATGGTTACATGTTATATTTTGAAAATGTACCTTAACTTTTAACTTCCATAAAGATTTTTTAAAGTTTGATTTTTTTTGCTTTTCGCTATAAAATAAGTTCAACAGATAGGCGTAAGTCTATCTTTTAAGGATCTTTTATTCGAAACTTGTATTATGTGAATTTGTGTTTTTTGTGATGTAATTATTTTCTTTTTATCAGCATGTGTTAACAGATCACGTGGGTGGCTGTTAAGGCAACGACGACGCTGCAAGCAGCTTGATCTATTATGTACGGTGTGCCATTACGTAGGCGATATATTTACATTCTACTGAAAAAATGGAAATGAATGTTGATTTAGGAGGAAATAGAATAGGAGTTGATTGAAATGTTCATATTTAGCCGGAGTTTAAATATCAAAATATGAATGGCTTCTAGGATATGTCATTTTTTCTACTGTTGATATTTTCAGTGCTATCGTCAAAAATCGTTTAACTAGCTTTTCATGTGTGTTAGCGAGAGTTAGATGTTACACCATTTTCTCGCATGAATAATTAGTTTGAAACCGATGACAATAACCATTTCTTCAATTTATAATATTTTATAAGTCGAAAATATTTTATAAGTATGAAAATTTTGCAGATTACATTCATTGCTTATAAAACAATTCATTAATGAGACAACAAATGTAATATTATTTCATATTGCTTCGTTTAGTTTTTCTTTATTAGAGGATTTTTATAGGGTTGCGTTCCTCCTTACATAACTGTTTTATACAATAAATATCCATTACTCTAATTGTGTGCTTTTCGACTGCACATTAGCTTGATTTAGCTAACTTTATTTTGTTTTTGAATTTAAAGTCAATTTTAAAAAAAGAGTTTTGAAATTTTACATCTGATAACCAAAGTACCTTGTCAAAACTACTGTTTCATGAAGTCTATTTCCAAAAACTGTATCTCATTGTGGCGTGCCGATGGTCTGCCCAGCATATATTTTTTAAATTTGCGAATAGAATTTAGACAAGACTCCAGAAATGAAATAACACCACTTGTAACTAAAATGTATTAAAAATTATACAAGATTAGAGAAAAGCATGCAATTAACCGTGAAGAAGGATAATGAGCTTTCTCCCATAGACTGTAAAGAAAGTCAAATGTTCTTTGGTTTGTTGATTGAAATAAAGTCTTGTTCAGCAGGGAAAAATTATTCATAGACTGTTCTGTATATTGGAGGTTGTCACATGTTCCCGCAACGTCCTTCTGCCGTTGGGTTCCCAATGAAGTGTATGTGGGAATGTGTGTGTGTATACATACATGTATGTGTGAGGCATAATTCCGCACTGCTGACTGCTACCTGCAATCGGGTGCGGGTGTGTATGTGTCAGTGAGAATTAAACGCGTATCCCAAGCTACCTCGATAGCTGAGGCCCCACTGGAGATTCATGTGTGAGTGCATTGTTTAAATAGTCGCCTGTTGGACCAGCATGACAGTGCGAGAAAGCTGGATTTTCACGTGCAAACAACATGATCGGCTATTGATTAACCAATCACTGTTTGACAACGTGGCGTAATTTACGAATGTAAGAAGTGTGAACCATAGTGGTACACTATATCATAATTGCTTGTCACATCATATGAATTGATTTTGTTAGTTTTGTTGACACAATCACGTAACCTTTGTGTGCTGTAGTGTAGTAGATATCGGCTTGGAACGAGAAATCGGAGAGCTGAGTTCGAACTTCATTTGAATTCGTTGCATTCATGTACGCGCAAATACCTTTGGGAAAGGCATTAATTCATTTTAGTGTCCTACAGAAAAAAAAGAAGAAAAATTGAAAGTTAGACAGTTACTGCTGATATTGACCACCACCCAGTTCAATAGATTCTAATTAGCAGGAGATATGAGTTGTAGTGCAATGGATATCAGCTCAGAATGAGAACTCGAAGAGCCAAGTTCGAATTCCAGTTGAATTCCTTGAATTCACTTACACACAAATACCCTTGGGAAAGGTAGTAATCCTTCTCTTCTCCTTCCAGCTATGGCTGGACAAATTGGGCTCTATATCCTTGATTGGTAACCCGTCTACGCCAGAAAATAATGGCAACCTACTGCGAGAAAATCTTCTGCCAAATCAGTCATGTCTCTTTCAAGACATGATCGCCTAGTGTATTTCACGTATAGCACTTAACTGACTGAATATTCACCCAGTAAATCTGATCGAGATAAATTTCTGGACCAGTGAAATTGTTTACGTAAAGAATCATTCATTATAACTTTCATATATTGCTTATCAAGCCATATTTTGGTATCACTTGGAAAGCTATTGGTATGAGAATATGTATATTCATTACGCTAATAATACAATAATTGTGGCACAAGGCCGAATATGAAATGCGTTTAGGCCGGTTATCACTTTCTATCCTATACCTAGGTAATCGTATTCACGACATAAACACTCATTACAATTTGCTCATTCACCACAAGAAAATATCCATCATCTTCCAATCTTACACCCACCACATAACCACATTTTTACAGGGGTTCCTAAAAAAGGTTGTCAATGAAATTTGTTTTATACACAATTTTTTTCTTTTTACAAGAATATATATAAAAGTCTAGTGATATGAAAATGTGGTGGGAGGTGATGAATCCCAAAATAAACTAAAATATAACAAAATATCAAACTAAAAATGACAAATGTTAGTATGACCTGCCCATCCCAGAAAACTAAATATTGAATACTACGCAATATTTAATTATGACATCAGTTAGAGAAATTACTCTATTTCGAAACGGATAAGACACTCACGTGAGATTAATCAATTACGACAGTTAAACCGTATCACTAAATTTGATATTATTAAAAAAACCAAAAAAAAAAACCCAAAAAAACAAAACAAAAGAAAAACCAAACCAATTTTTGTCCTTAAAATGATTACGATGACTGACATTTAAACAATTTAAACAGTGGTTAATTTTAGTGCTCTTGTTGCGATGTTGAATGAGACGTCAATCTTAAAGAAAAACATTCAAATTCATTAACAAGCAGCCAGTTAACTAGATTGATGCAACAAACAGTTACAGTTCGGACAAAAGTAATTTATACAGAATAAAAAGCAAGCATTGATAACGTGTGACAGATAACAATAATTATCATTTATTTATATAACTTGAATAATCCGTCAATATATATATATGTGTGTTTCTTAAAATATAGAACGACAGATGGTTTATCACGGTTTATAGAAAGTCATCATGGACTAATGCTAAACTAATGATGATAGCAAAAGTAGAAACAAAGGACAAAGCCATATTTGGTAAATTATCAATCTTAAGAGGGTAGAAATATTTTCGAGTCTCCGTGGTACGAGTAATCCGTTAACTAGAATTGCGAAAATGAAAAAAATGTTTTTGCCTCAATGTCCGAAAATGTTATGGAAATAAACAGCGGGACATTTTTAAGAGAGACAAAAGCAAATAAATCCTTTACTAAGACTAATAAGCTTCCTATCTACAAGTTAATACGTTTAGGTACTTGCAAGACCTAAACAACACTAAGGTGGTATGAATATCTTTTTCTCTACGTTTTTTCTATTGTAAGATATATTGAATTATTTATCTATTTGAATGGCTATCTACTTTTTACTATGCTGATGTAATTACAGAAAGTATAGCAAGTTAAGCTTTATCAAAAAATGTATATATATTTTAGGGTTTGTCTTTCAAAGAACATATCAAGCCTCTCATTATCTATCTATCTATCTATCTATCTATCTATCT
>JBBBDQ010001454.1:2965000-3068389 GCA_037127315.1 Ascarosepion bandense | reverse complement strand
GTTTTTTATGTGCTGCATTTAAATAATATAGCCAAAAGTTAGGAATTTTATCTATACCTGGAGTTTTCCAATTGTGTGCTTTTTTTAGTGCAAATTTAATATCATCTTCTGTAATTCCAGACCATGTCTGTTCGGGTTTATTCTTCATTCGTTCTATCTCCTGCGTAATCCAATGTACTTCCTTGCTAGGTTCTTTAGGGCAAGCCCATATCTTTTCCCAGAACTGTGTGACTTCTTCCATTCTGGGGGGTACTGTCACTTCAATTCTTTTTTTACCTATTTCCCTGTAAAATCTCTTTGTATCAGTCTGAAAGATCTTGTTTTGTCTGTAAAATTTTGCTCTTTTTTCATAGCGTCTTATTCTTTGAGCCTTCAGTTGGATTTTTTGCTTTATTTTTTCTTTATTTGATAAGACGTCATTTTCATTCCTGATGTTATATTTTTTTTCGGCTCTTCTTCTTTTCCTAGTTCTTACATTTATTCCTCTACTCAGTTCATCCAGTACTGACAGTTCACTTCTTAGTTGTTCGATTTCTTTTTCGATTTTTCTTTTCCAAGGTGGATCTTCACGTCTGCGTGACTGCCTTGTTTTTATTTTGATGTTTAATTTTTTTGTTGCTGCTGTTGCTGATGCATATATTACTTCGTTAAGATTTGTATTCGGGTCTTCATCCAGTATTGATTTCAGTGCTGCATTGTACAGTTTAATAGTTCGGAGGTTTTGTTTTGTTGGTTGGAATTTTGGGAGCTGTTCACGTTCCTGCATTGTAATACTTTGTATTTGACTTAGCTGGTTTTTTATTTCTATCTTGGCTTCCTGTATATTGTTATTTTCCGTCAAATAATTATCTTCGATGTGTTCTGAACTAATTTTATTTTTGTCTTTTAACTGACTCAGACTCAGATCGCACCTTTCCAGCACTTTTAGACTTACATCATTATCTTCGCAGTGATTTGCGTGTTTCACGGTTTCTACATTATGACCTGTGATTTGTTTGATGTTATTACTTTTTATTTCTGGTTCCGGTTCCTTTTCATATTTTGTTGATTCGACTCTTCTTGTTACAATTCTTTTAATTTCGTGAATCTCAGCCTCTGACAGTCGGTTATTACGAATAATGTACCTACGTACATTGGCCAATTTATTTTCGTCAATATACTTTCTATTTGTTTGACCAACTTTTTCACGCCAAATGTCATATGTTTGGCGAGTCATGTTTTTTTGAGGTTTGAGTAACGCTTCATGAAATGCAGTCATAACGACTTTGTACTCCTCACGAGACCATTTTATTTTTTCTTTCTTTAAATATACGGTTGTAGATCTAGCTGGTGAATTTTCAGGACCATCATTAGGATTATCCTGGTTGTGGGGACCTGAAGATACATTCTTTGTGTAGGAGTTTGTTCCTATGGCAGATTTTTCGACCTCAGGTAGGTTCCCTCCTGAAGGACGGGCTCCCTGTTTATCCACTGGAAGAGCCATACTGGACTTTTTATTTCTATTTGTATTTTTCATGTTTTTCCCACGAGTGACGCACGGGTCCAAAAGTCCACCCAAAGTTGCCCGGCACGTTGGGTAACGGTCTTTTAGAAACAGGGTCCCGAAGCCTGTAGGGGATCGTTTGTGACCTCATAACGCAGTAGCCATTCACTCCTCGGCACGATTAACACCTTGAGTTGCGGGTTGTTGTTCGGAGTTTTCCTTCTCCTAAATGGGCTGCCAAGCAACATCTGACATAGACGCGATTGGAATTCAAGGAGAAAGACGGTTTTCAGGAGCCTCAGAAAAGCACGCCATTCTCGTTGTAATTCCAATCGCGTATTATTATTATTATTATTATTATTATTATTATTATTATTATTATTATTATTCACCTCTAATTTCGAATAAAACGAATTGTGAAACCAAAATGGGATTACATAAATATTGGCATGCTGTCCTGTTTTAGTCGATTAGACATCCTAATGTCCTAATTCAAGAGATGATGTCCTCGAATATTATTGCACAAGTGAATCAAATGTCAAATTTCTTGTGGCCTATATTAAATCACAAGGAAGCAGATATTGGTTCGATGTACATAAACAAATGCATAAATACATCACCTTACATATATAATGCCAATGAATAAGAAATAAGTATATATATATAGCTTCATATTAATATTATGCCGAATGTATGCAAATCTGTACTTTCATAGAAATACCGGCACAGACACATGTAGATCATTCTAACATTAAAAGACGTGCACGTATAATGAAAACTTCTACCACGCATATATACACACGTATGTATACATATATTTCTATATATCTATGTAGGATTTGTCATGCGTCTGAATAGTATATGATAGTAAGAAAATATGCAAATATAAATTTATCAGGGATGAAAGCACATTAAAATCTATCCAGATCGCTCTCGATTCTTTGACGAACTGTTTCCTGATTGACCATATCTTCCAAAGTGTAAGCGTTCTCACCACGTTTGGCCATCTACTGGTCAGTGAGGCTATTTAACTCATATCTGGAGCTTTTGAATTCAGACTCAAAACCACTTACCGCCCAGTCTGACCTGCTACGTACCCACAGCAAATTTATATATTTATTAAAGAACAAGCAAATTCCATTACAGAGTAGAATATCGGTGTATTGCACTTTTTATCGTAATTCCTAGGAGAATGTAAGGTACTTAGGTACCAATCTTCTACCCAACTAACTGTAACAAGGAAGGACACACACACACACACACACACACACACACATATATATATATATATATATAACTGAGATAGATAAAAAATAATGAGAAACCTTACATAGATAGATAGATAGATAGATAGATAGATAGATAGATAGATAGATAGATAGAAATATTTTTTATTATAAGTGTTTATAATAAAAACTTAGTTTACTGCAACATAAGATCTGTTGTGTTTCAGCGCTTGCTTATTAGCATCTCGTCAACCTAACGAGGTCCTTAAAAACAAACATCGAAACACAATGGCTCTTGTGTTGCCGTAAACTAAGAGAGGATCTTGTAAATCAAGAGATTAATTTGCATATAATAATTATTAAAACATTACTCTCTTGACATAAACACGGAATAAACAGTTTTCGTATTTTGTTAAAGTCGATTCCGCTATTTTAGAAAATGTCTACTTTCATTTGCCTTCAAATTATTTGTAATCATATCGCCCCAAGCAAAGCAGTTTACTGCCACTGGTTCGCAGGGGGTTACATTGGAGGAAAGTTATGAGAAAGAGTGACAGGTTATAGGGGGTGTCAGGAATTGAGTAAGAGAAGCGTGAAAATACTGATGAGAGTTGAATTGACAGAGAAAGGAGCATCAAAGAGGGGATGCAAGTAAGTGAGATAGATGACTATTGGCGATACATTTAAATTACTGGAGATTGTAGCTGTCAGGGAAGCAAGTTAACGGAAAGAAATTCCACAGGAGGGAAGTGCGAGAAACGAAGCTGATGGAGTAGAATGTGCGTTTACACTTTATTGGTTTCACACCTAGTTGCTAATCTTGTGGCTCGAGTAAATTCATACATAGGGGGGTACCATGGAGCTAAGTTAATCGGAGCAGAAGCCGTGAAAATATTTGTAGAAGAGACACAGGGAAGACAACATTGCGCCAGTGAGAAAGTGACTCTATTGCTTATGCTATTGTTATTCTCATATATTTCTTATTGTGAATTTTCATCTGCTTTGATAAAAAGGTGATATTTTAGAGAGATCCTGTTCTTTCTGGGACTTATACTAAACCCAAACCACAAGTGGAACTCAGGCATACGACCGATTGCTAGAGATACTGGAAAAATGGTCGCTTCCCTGTACTGCTCCAGTCTGATACCTGCTATTCTGACTTACAGCCATATCACGTCGAAACACCTGTTCTCGTACGATCACCAAAGTTAAGCAACGTCGATCCCGTTACTATCTCGATAGGAAACCATTTGAATATATCAGAAGCTTAGATGTGCAGGTTGTGTAATGTATAACGACACGGATATGGAGATCGCAGATCTGAAAAACAATTCCAGTCGGAAAAAAGTTATTATTTTAATCAAGTGAATTAGCAACAAGCTTAAAATGTACAATGTTAGGAAAACAAGTATCAAAGAAAGGAAATTTTACTCTTTGGAACCGTTATTGTTTGCAAATTTTAAAGAAATAATTGTCCTGTATATTTGATACAAATTGAAATAATAGAACACGTTGAAAAATCGTAAATAATTTTTAAAGAAAATTAAACAACTGTGCTTCAGTTGTGTGTTGTAGCCATATTTTGTTATGTCTGGCTATTCGTAATCTGGAGAAATGAAGAAAGTACAATACTTAATTGTCGGACTAAGATATTAACGCGAATGTGTAAAATTTTCCACTCGGTACTGATTTGCTTCTTATTTTCTTTTAATGTGATTTTAAAAGAAAAAAGGAACCAAGAGGAATGATTGCCATTCCGAAATTATCAAAATTAATGAAACTAGTAAAAATATAACTTCGCAGAGCACTTTAATAGAAAATAACTAAAATACATAGCATAAAAATAAGGACAAACAAGAATTATAGAGACAAGATATTTTTGGAATGAGAAAGAACAGGAAATTGCAAGAAGCAAATTTTCATTAGAACTAACGGAAGAACGAATCAGTAAAGAAGAATTGAATTCCCAAATGAGAATCCAAAAATGGAAAGAAAACTAAGTGTACAACCATTTAAGCAAAAAAAGATTATATGGATATAATTACGAAGAGAATCTCTGCACAACAGAAACTGAATCCATATTTATGGCGGCCCGGACAATTACCAACATAAAACAATTCCTAACTGCGAAAAATAAAAGTTCTTCCAAAATGGTTCATATCTGAGCCAGGCGTTTCTTTTGACTGGTGAACGGAACAAAAGATAAACTTAGAATGTTTTTATCACATCGCAAAGTTAATGAAAATATAGTAAATAATATTTCAGTGTAATTATATAATATTGTTCTAAATCACTTATATAAAAACATATCATTTACCTTAATATGAACATGCACGTACGCGCAAAAACACTTGGAGGAGGTATGAATGCATTTCTTTTCCCTCAGATAAGGGTTGAAAAGCAGGACATATATTCTTATAGCTTTGGTTGGCAACTACTGTACACTAGAAAGAAATGGTAACCAACTGCAAGAAAATGTTTTGCCTGGCCAGTCATAAATCGAAAGTGATATGATCATCCAAGCGTATGCCCCGTATGGCAATTAAATGATTGTAGTCTTTGTACATTTTCAGTGTATATCGCGTATGGCATTTAACTAATGATTATGAGTATAACTTTTAAAACATATACAAAATCCAAACAAGTCTATTACTTGTGTAGTAGTTCGACAGGAAGAAATAGTAGGTGGTCCGAATCTGATTTAATATCAATAAGGAACATTTGTTTTTACAGCTGATCTGAGAAAACCGCAATAAGATTAAGAGTTATCAAAGTAGATTTTTTACTAAATATCGCATCAGACAAACAAAGGAGTCAAGTGCATCAAAGGGTTGGCCTGAGAGTTTTCAGTCTAGACACCATGTGCAGAAGTAGGCCTTAAAAGATTTCAGTGGTTGCTCAGATATGTAAACATGTAGTCAAGCCCAGTTACGCTTAGGATGTGTACGCGTGACAGAAAGATATAAAAGCGTCCGACACAAATTGAGAAAAAGGAAAGTAAGTCTGTCACATCCTCGCGAGAAGAAAATCCATGTTTAGAGAAAACGCCTCAA
This sequence comes from Ascarosepion bandense, assembly GCA_037127315.1. NCBI lineage: Eukaryota > Metazoa > Mollusca > Cephalopoda > Sepiida > Sepiidae > Ascarosepion > Ascarosepion bandense. The sequence goes on along the minus strand of JBBBDQ010001454.1, from coordinate 3,062,627 downwards.
ATCATTCACCCTTGCGCCGATATTAATTGACAATATCCAGTGGTAAAGAAACAATAACTTTTTGTATGAGAGATTAAGTCTCTTATTCAGTACTCTTCAGATTAGCCTTTTCAACAATATCATTACACTTGAATTTAACTTCTCTGTAGTGTGTCTCTGTGTTTATTCGAATTGTTGGAATTCCAGTTGTATTCACTGTATTCACTTACGTGAAAATACCCTTAGGAAAGGTATTAATTAATCCTCTCTCTCTCTCTCTCTCTCTCTCCAGCTACGTGTTGCGTTCTATAGCCTTGATCTGCAACCAGTCTACCGCAGAAAGAAACGGCAACCTACTGCGGGAGAATCTTCTGTCTAGTCAGCCAAGGATCAAAAGAGACACTCAACTGACTGTAGACATTGTACATTCTCAGTGTTGGTCATCAAACATTTTTGTAGATTGTTGTTACTATACGTCTTCTGGTGCATCTCTATTAAATATCTGGCAGCATTTCACCAGAATACTTATTTTCTAATTTCTTCACTCACCGCTCACACAACAGCAAACCTGACACAAGAAGAATAAAAATAAACTGATGAAATAAAAACCCGATACAAAAGACAAACTAAGGTTATCTTCATCACGGAACCAACAATGGAAAAATGATATCAAAAACGGAGAAAATGAATAAAATTAACAATATTGAACAGGTGAAGAGGCTCATCCCTTGTTTCCTGTTTAGGATGCGGTTTCCGGTTTTCTCTTTTCCAATCTTTTCACTTTTATTTTTTTTTCCAATTGGAGTAGATAGACTAAACTATCGCCCGGTTCACACTCCACCCACGTCTACTGAACAGGTGAAGAGGCGCATCCCTTGTTCCCTGTTTATGATGTGGTTTCCGGCTTTCTCTTTTCCATTCTTTTTACCCTTACGTAGCCCCCTGCGCATCAGTTGCGTTATCGCCTTGCTTGGGGTGATATGATTAAAAAAAAAAAATTTCTAAGCAAATATAAGGACACTTTAGAAGTTAGATAAATCGACGTCAGGCTAACCTAAAGAGAGCCAAACTGAGGTGACCTATAACGAAACCCAAAGAATAAACTATATGAAGACAAATAAAAGACAAAACACTGGAGAAAAGAAAATGTAGACTATGTATAAATAAAGATAAGACACTTACATTTAAGAGACAATTGTAAATAAATTAGCAGAGAAGAAGACAAGAATAGTAAATATGATTGGGGAAAGAATAGAATCCAGTTGGGAATTTGCAATCGACTGAATTTTTACTATACAGACTAAATATATGCACGCACCAAAATATGTGTTCGAGAATAAAAATTATCTGGAATACTGAAATTGACGTATCACTACCAGATCCAGGCTAGCAGACCGGATCTGGTAGTGATAAGTAAACAGATAAATAAACAAATAAATAAATATGCTAGAAAGCATATTTCGCTGTTTCGGAAAATCACTGAACGGATCTCAAAAAAAGCAAAAAGCGCGGTAATTATCTCGACCTTGCTAAAAAAAAGGAAAACAGTGAGACATGGAAGCTACAATTTTAACAGACCTTTTAAGAGCACTGGAAAGGGTTCCGTTGACTCTAGAATTGAAAATCACGTAAGAATCGAAACCATTTATTCTTTCTCGGAAAGACTGAATGATCTCGAAACAGTTAATGAAGATTGCTGGAGTATCTATGAAACTTGCTCTCTGTTAAATAAAGGCATCAGTTATTATTAGTTTGAACACTCATTTTTAAAAAAAATTTATTGTCGTTTTTTTTTGTTATTTTATTTTATATAAATGTAGGCGAACATGACTGTCCAGAGATTATTTCTGAATAGCTTGGAAGAAGATCATGGAGTGTCTCATTACTACTGCTACAGCTACTACTACTAATAATAATAATCAGAACAATTGAAACAAAGCCAAGATAAATTTGAAAGCTCATTTTAAAGTAAATTATATTAATTAGTCAACATTGCCTCTCATAAATTATTCAGTTTTGTGATTATAAAAATTTGCTCGTATTTTTTCTCTTAAATTTTCCTTAATTTGACTAGTCGTTTTCTTCTGTTTCAATGTGATTTTGTGTTTTCAAAAGAAAATTAGAAAAGTAATTCATTGTGTCATTTCGACATTTTTAGGTGTTAAGGCATATGTAACAAAGTCCTGTGTAAGGAACATCGCCATCAGATTTATCAATATTTTTTTTTCATATCAGAAAAAGAATAATTTTTAATACAAAATGACGGTGCGATCAAAATATTTGTAATATGAAATCAAATTTAACTCAGCAGATGCATAGAGAGAAAAAAAAATTTAACCCAGCAGATGCATAGAGAGAAAAAAAATTAATAATCAGTCTGGAAACCCAGATTAACCTCCTAAAATGTACTCGGTTGTAGTTTAGCCCGTTCCAGAATAACTACCGGGTTATTAGTGAGGCTAACCTACTTCAGTTCTTGGGGTATAATATTAGTCTAAATTAAATCTAGTTCATATGTCCTTTTACTACTAACTAGTATAAACAACTGTTTTTAAACGAAAATATATATGATTGTGATGGCTTTAGTTTATAAACTCGTAAAAATGGCTGGTATGAATTCACTCAGCAGTAAGTACGTATCCATGTTTTTTAAAAGCAACTAATACAACTATTGAATAAATTAAACAGAATGCTTAAGAAAATATAAAATTTCTCATAATAAATTAACACGTGACCTGTAAACTGAACGCAAATCAGTCAATCATCAAAATGACCGTTCTTCAATCATTTTGACTAACATTTCCAGAATTCAACGTGACTAATCTATACTATAATAAGAGATCTATTCGTCCGCCACAATTTGTTAGTATGTTAATATATAGTATGCTAAGAGCCGTGTCTGTCAGTTAAACAATTCAACCAGTAATAAAATATGCAGTATTTCTTTACTAATAAGATATGCAGTATTTCTTTCAGTAATAATTTAATACAATTTAAACTAAAATTTAAACATAAAATTGAAAAGTAAAATCTTAGAAGTTGAATTAATAGGTAAATATTATTTTCACTTACTTTTCTGTCTTAATTTTTTCAAGTAAGGTATTTCTGCAAATGACGTGTACTTGTACATTTTGTGCTATTGAACAAAGATGTTTTTCTCCATAAATTTCATGATTTCATCAAGAGCTTTCACTACTGAGTCCTCCTAGTCTTCGTCATCATTTTCACTATTATTAGAATAATTTGATTTTTCTTTTATTTCTATACAATGCAAATCATTTTCTACTGTTGAATAATTTTGCAATTATTAGCGTCTTTATATACACATTACTTAAAGTCATCCGAAGTGAGAGTGTTTAGTGGATCATCTTCAAGTGCAAGTTTTATTGTTTGGTTCAGATTAGGCAATCTTTATTTGTTAATTTGCAAATTCAACGAATTCGGAGCTTCGTTCAGTTTTCCAATAATCTCTAATTTCTGACTTCACGTGAAAGAATATATTTTATTTTTGCTTAAAGTTGAAATTTCTTCTGTGCAAGGCATTATGGGTTGAGAAATTTCAAGTTACAGAATAGTTCATACACGATACATTGATCCAATTCAATAACTTTTGGTACATCCATGTGGATCATTCATTGCGGAAATTAGAGAGTAAAATGAATATAAGTAAATGTAATATTAATATAAATAATGGCATTAAAATTTAATGTAATATTAATATAGATAATGGCATTAAAAGTTTAATAAGAATGATGAAAATATTAATTTATGTTCATAATCGAATAATGTTAGGGTGTGTACACTATAACTACTCTCTCTCACTCTCTCTCACTCTCTCTCACTTTCTCTCTCTTTCTCTCTATCTCTCTCACACACACCATCTTCTATATTCATATTTATCCAAAATACATTCTATTTGTAAACATTTTTATTTTATATCAATATTTGTCAAAAAATAGTTTTTAATTTATTTCACATCGTTCTTTTTGACTGGAACTAAATAAATATGTAAGCTGTTTGTGATGTACAATAATCCTTTCTCATGAAGTATGAGGAAAAATGAATACTTAGATTTGATAGCACTCTGTCGATGATTTAATAATGGAAGATGCCTTTTATCTTCTTGCTAGAATCACTGATAGTATATTTCCCAGCTACTTCAATATTCATAAATAATACAATAAAGATTGTATCAAACTTGATACATAGTATTTTTATATGTCAGAAGGAACAAGAGGGATCCGGTCGTCATCCATCTACCTTCCGCGTCATTTTTCACAGATTTTTCTTTGATAGCACACGACAGTGTGCCCGTGTTATTGCTAATTTTACTCCACAAGTGAAGCTAGAATGACAACAACCTCTATATCGAAAGAAGAATGCTATAACATGTCAGAAATATGCAGTATGGATACTACACTTTCTGTAGCAAAACAGAGGCTTTGAAAAGAAAATGTTTTTGCTTTATGTAAAAAGTATGGCGATTTGCATAGAATGCAATAGACACGAAAAATATAGAAAATTAAGAACTTCAGTTTTCATTCAGTAAAAATATGTAATGAAACAAGCAATTTTGATGAAACTAACTAAAAAACAAAAACAAAAAAGGAAAAGATATCCCACAAAACAAAAAAATAAAAAAATACCTCAGCTTTTCCATTCCAGGTGGATAGTTAGATAGAACAGAAGAAAAACTGCAACAAAATCGGCTAAAAACAAAATTATAGAAAATAAAAGACATATATCACTGCGGAATATGAACGGAAAGAAATAGATTGAAATGGAAGACGTTAATAAATTATTTCAGCCACTTAATAGACACAGGAGTAAATGTAGTTACTGAAATGTAGCAAAGCCTTTCTAAACTTCACACACACGCACTCACACATACACGTGCACCCAAAAACACACTCACATACACAACAACAACAAAAACTCCCAGAAGTATGCAAAAGCAGGTTTGAAATAAGGCTAGAGAAGAAATTTAAAAAAAATGATGTAAAGACGGGAATCTACCAAAAAACAAAACAAAAAAAGAAATAGGAAAATTCAACCGCATGGTTAATCGACAAAATATAAATGATTACAGAAAGAGAATCAGTTATAAGAGAAAAGAGAAATGTAAATATCATAGCAAAAGAATGTAGGCTTTAAAGAATTCAACAGTAGAGAGATAATAGAATGTTTTCGAAGTATGAAGCCGATTTTTATAGTCATGGAGAATCCAAAAACAAAAGCAGAACAACTCGATGTTACTGACACGAATCCTTTCAGCAAATAACACAAGAGAAAGACTTACTTCCCTGAGAAACGAATTACGTGTGTTTGAAAACAGACAGGAGAATGAAGATCTAGAAATAAGAAGAAAAATACAAATTAGAAGATGTTAGACTCCAATTTAATCTATGGATTCATGTTCAAGAGATTCACACGCAGAACAATGGTACGGACATGAATCTGGTGCTTAGAGGTGAAAATGTTAAAGTGGCATAGGGTACCACTATGCACATCCATCGTACTAACAAGATGATAGATATAATAGTAAAAGAGTTTTAAAGTTTCAGGCATGAATTTCAAGGTTCATGGAAATATAAATTGCAAAAGGGAGGATTTTAAACAAAGCTACCAGTCTAGTAGTGATAGGAGCACCAGGAAAAACTTTTAAAAATCAAATAAAAGTTCTCACTGTCTGAGATGCAGAATATACTCATGAATACAAATCACATACTTAGAAAAAATATCTCAAAATACAATATGTTCAATAGTATAAAAAGGGCTTATTTTCCTGCAAACTTCAGATAAAAGACGTGAAAATTTTACTAAAACTAGCAGTAAGTAGCCAGCGTTACATGGAATGAGAAGAGTATATGTTTACTTTTATTTTTTATACGACACACATCTGCAGAGATTAAATACAGGAGATAACGCCTGTATTTTTTGAAAGAGTAATTCTCCATATAAAAGTGATTATTTTGAACTTATCTTTAACAACAACAACAACAAAAAATACTTGAAAATAAAAAATTAAAACAAAGATTAAACCCAGAGGCCAAGCGCATATTCTTTTTCTTTGTTGTGTAGAATAATACATTTATGAGGGGTATGTAAGTCTTGAAACAAATCGGATGAAAGATGTTGAAGTGTATGTTAATAGTGAAGACACACACACACACACACACACACACACACACACACACACACACACACACATATCTTCAGTTTTATTTATATGGTTAGTAGTAGTAGTAATAATAATAATAATAATAATGATAATTCAAAAGGAGAAAAATAATATAGCGGCCAAATCTGTAATAAATTGCTTTCAAAATCTAAGAGGAATAAGAAGCAAAAATAAAATAAGATCAACAGGCAAAAATCGGGATTGCAATAAAATGCCCTAAGCAAAAGGCAGTTGAAAAAAGAAATTCAGTGACAAATTAGGTGTCTTTGCAGAAGAAAAGATTAAAGCCAAAATAAACGAGATGTAATAAAATAATAAAATGTTGCTGATGTGAAAACAGAGATAAAATAAGCGAACGATACAAAATAAAATTCTAATGGATTTCGAAATTCAAACAAATCACTCAATTCAGATGAAGAATTCGAATTATTATCTTCTTTTTTTGTCATTAAAGATAAGTTCAAAATAATCACTTTTACATGGAGAATTATTCTTTCAAAAAATACAGGCGTATTTTTTGAAAGAATAATTCTCTGTATTTTTTACTCTTACGTTGATTTTTAGCATATATTGTTAGACTGATGTTGCAGTATTTTTGAAAAGTTAATGCAAAAAGCAAAGTTTCCTATGCATAGAGCATGCAAAAATTTGAGGCGTTAAATTTTACGTACTTTTTGTTTTAGCTTCTTCTGCAACTTCACGTGTAACTTTCTCATTTCACCGAGAACGAACACGAGATTAGATACCGTGTGATACAGGAAAGAATGGCACCTATGATCTGACAGGCACGTTACAGATTAAGTCAATAATGAAAGAACCAACAGAAAAACTAGGACTGAATATAAAATAACATATATACTTTTTAAGTCTTAATATTTTCTTTTTTAAATCTCTTATTCTTGTGTTTTTTTTTGGTTTTTTTTTGTTTTTTTGCTGGTAATACACTGCGTTGATATACTCTTTGACACAAAATTAAAATTAATGAAGTAGTTCTTGACAAGATCTGAACTTGTATTCTACATCTCGGTATACTATCTTTCATGGGTTGAGCACGAGACTCTTTTGCCAGGAAAGGCTTGACGATACAGTGAATATAACAGGAATGGACAAACCGCAGCTTGCGAACCACAAGCAGCTCATTGATATTTAATATGCAGCTCGTGGTAATATGTTGGCTTAGCACCTTTTTTCATCACAGTTAATATGAAAGGTAAATTCCTGTAGTTCATTACCGTATTAAATGCGCTTAATATAGTTAAAACAATCATCAATCAAGATTTTAAAGCATTTGAAAATATTTACACTTTGTGGTTACAAATACAAATTAACAGATTAAAAACCTGCATACATAATAAATATTATTTCATACATGCATTTCTTAATATTTATATCAAAATTTTGTAACTATATGCAACAAAAACACATGTGTAAATTTTGTTCATGTATTGCAGCTCTCAAACATCTGAATCATATGACACTCTTACATGAAGCAAGTGTGGCCACCCATTGCATAATATGATATAAATCTGCTCATTTTTTCTTCAATTTCTCCGCCATTTATTTTTACATGCCAGTAAAGCAAGAGTTATTTCTTGAAAAGGAAGAATTTTCATTATTATTATACTATTACTAAAATTACTTTCTCGTGCTATTGATGCTGCTTCTTTGTAATAAGATGAATTAAAGTGTTTTATCTAAAAATTCAAAAATAAATCCTAATAAAATCAGTATATAATTTTTGTTGCAAATCCTAAGAATCCTTCCACTCGCAAAAAAGTCATTACTTTATACAAAGAAAGATATTTTCTTATTTTCCCTATTTTCAATGTCTGTGTGGTCAGTTGGAGGCTTTTCTTAATATCTGCGCATGATAAAGAATGTGACACACATTGCTGAAATGGAATCTTTGACACTGTGGTTTGATTTACACAATCAGACAAGAGTCTGCGAGACTCATCTCTTATTTCCAGACGAAGCATTGTATGACTTCTACTAGGAAAAAAATGCTGCTTTCAAAGACCAGCTTACAAAGAAAGAATTGTGAGAATAAGTATTATGCAACATGATTATTCGTCACTAAGGAAATATATAAACAAATTTAAAGCATTTATGTATGATGACATCTAGATTTTATTCATGATTTCATAGCATCAATTATTTAGGTTTTACAATATATATTTTTTAACAAATTCGTTTTTTAAAGTGTCTATTTGCCTGAGTACAGATGTGACTTACCAAGCCAATGGCTTTCTCAATGCAATTTTCTTTCTAAACAAAATTGACTTTTTAAATTGTCTGTTTTCCGGAGGTAAAAATGTGGCGTACGAGGGTCGGTTGAAAATATGATAGCCTGACCAACGTAATGTAACAAAATGAGGTTGGTCCACAAACTTCTTTCCTCTATATTGTAGTGCTTGGATCCCATTGTTGAAGAAGCTTTCATCCTGTTGCTAAAAAAAAAAAAATGAAATAAATTAAGTATCATCAAAAGCAGATATGACGTCATAATCATTGCAATACTGGTTGGGGAACAGATGATAGATGGAGAATGGAAAAATCTACTAGTTCAAAGCCACAATCGCGTACAACAATCTTTGAAATCGAAGGACTTGTGTACTGAAGCGTTGTCCTGATGAAACAAAGCTCTTTTCGTCAGTTTTTCTGGGCATTTTATTAGGATAGCCTTTCGTAACTGATTCTGTAATTTGGCATACTACTCTTTATTGATATTGTTGCCATTTTAAAAATATTCGATAAAAATATTTTACCTCCCCCCAGAAAGAATAGGACTGTCGATTTTCCTGCAGATGAAACGAACATAGCCTTATTGAAGCAGGTGAAGTTTCCCCTGCATGCACTGTCTCTTTGTTTCTGCTTCAAAGTTGTGAACCCAACACTCGTCTTGGATTAAGAAACGTTCAAAGAATCCAGCTAGATCTGCCTCAAAAAAGGTTAAATTTTTCCCGTGATGTTATCATACTGATTGGATTTTGCTCAGGTGTAAGAAAACGTGGAACCCATCGAGGAGAAACTTTCGTCATGCCAAGTTCATTGTGCAGAATATTCTCAAGTCCCTTACAAGATGTACGAATAGCATTGGCTATATGATTTATAGTCATTCACCTGTCATCTATCACGATCAATGTTTGTCTCGGTAGTGGTAGTTGCAAAACTTCTAGATCCTAGGTCATCTTCAAAACTCTTCCTAAATTCAGTTGCCCACTTTCTCACGGTTGAAAAACTGAAGGGTTATCTGATGTAGCAACGATGTCATCATGAATGTCCTTGGGGACTAAACCCTTTTTCTCCATGTACTTAATAAAACCACGATACCAAATTTTTCCCATTGTAATGATTTGTCGCTGTAAATTACAACTAAAATCTTCTTTGAACAGCCAGATGTCAGTTTACCTAAAAAGAAACAATGCAATACATAATATAAAAAGTTGGAATTTATGCATGTAAAATTTTACAGTTTTTCTTCATAGTCAGCCTTTGAATTTTTCAGCACACCCTCATACAAGTTACTTTCCCAACAGCTATGTCTACGTTGTACTCCACTTCTATAAATAACGAATGTCCTTCAATTGTTGTTTTTATTAAAATTCGTGTGTTTTGAAGTGAAATCACATCTGTGTGTTGCCTGATCAGTATTTGAATTGCGCGGCTGCCATTGTCAATTTACAGACGACTACAAATTTCAAAAATTCTAATGAAACCGACCAGAGGGCGTAACCTATGCAGAAATTGTATATTCTTTGATATATATATAATACAAAACTATGGTTCAAACAATTAATCATCCAGCAAACATTGAATTGTTCACTACTCTGTTTTAATTTCTACCCATTATGCTACACAATGAGACTAATTTCTTTTTGTGTTAAGAATATTGAACAGAACATTATGAATGCTTTACACATTTTTATTTCTATTCTCAAATGCATATCAATAAACACTTGTAACGCTTGTTGAATACAACTAAATGCAATGTAATAACTATTTGGCTCGACCTCATTTCCAAAACATTTATTCGACTTCCCTTAAGATGTTTCCGTCTTGCTTGTGTTTGTAAATTGCCAACAGTTACTCCCTTATGATTTTCCAAACGGCACATATAGATATGGGTCCTTATCGCTAATACAATATTTATTAGATATTTCTAGTATTATTACCATCTCTATAACTAAGTTAAAGAGTAGTGAAATTTAATTAGCTTATCAAAAGGTGCCTACTGTTTCGTATTTTACCCTTCTTATTGTAACGGAAAAAGAAATATACATTCAAAAGAAAGTCATTCAAGAAGTTAGTTTTGTACATTTATAATTTTCTTCTTTTTTACGAAAAAAATTCAATTCAATTTAAGGATACTTTTCGGAACTCCAAATCTACAATAAAAATATTTGAAAACAAGAAAATTAAACCAAAATCAAGGTACAAAGTGTGTCTTCTTTGAACAAGCGAAAGCAATTCGTCTTATTAAATTGAATTCTTTCTATATGTTTATGCAAATATTTACTCATCTTAGGTTAGTATGACAGAGGAACATAATAGTGAGACGTCCAGTGAGGATCAAACTCGCAATTCTAAGAGCAGTCAGGCAAACTATTTGGTTACTGTTCTAATTAATCTGTTCCAGGACCATAATAATACACTAAAGGATAAAATCATTTATTTCATATTCTTTTTGCATCGGTAAACACCTAACATACATGCGTAAATATAAGTGTGTGCATAGGAAAGACACACACACACACACACACACACACACACACACACACACATATATATATATATATATATATATATATATATATATATAATTAAATTTTTTTATTTAAAATTAATATAGTTTACATTGAGACACGGAAATTTTTATGTTTCGAGATTTTAACTCCTCAGCAGCAATTTTAGCTCATTGATGTGAAAACGATTTTCATTTAAATGTAGGCAACAATACGTTTGTTATTTAAAGAGTTAATATGAATGTGGAAAGACAGACAAAATATGTGTGTGTTTAATTTAACAAATCAGAATGAAGTTCAACTTCTAAATTTGAAAATATAGGTTATATTTTGGGGAATACAGGATTTCTTCTTTCAATAAAAAATAAAAAATAGTATAATTATACACAAAAGTCCCTTTAGGTCAGATCAAAAATATAAAATGTTTTCTTTCTTTTTTGTTTTTAAAACGGCTGGTCTTTTCCATATTTTGATTTTAATTTCCACACGTGGCTAGCCAATTTTGTACAGCTTTTAAAGTTTTCTATTTTGAATGTAAACTTGTGATTGAAACCCCTAGACTTAAAGATGTCTTTGGTTGATCCCAAATATATTTTGGCCATTTAAGTCATTTACCCTTGCCCTGTAAATGACTTCTTTTGTGTTGCAAAGTTCTTCAAGTGCACATTTATTTTTGTCCCTGCAGTTGCATTATTTATTAGTTGTCTTGTTTTGTACAATGCTATCTAAGTTTCTGGCGTTTTGTGTTTTCATGAAACTATCTAAATTACTAGTACAACTATAACTTAGCTTGATTGTGTTTCTGTTGAAACTTTTGTTTAGTTCTGATCCTTTTGGAAAGTGTCTATCTATCAGTTTAAAAAAATATTTCTCCTATTTTGGTCTTTACCTCTAAATTAAATGGTAGGTTGAACCAGATAATGTTTCGTTTTCTATTATCGTTTTTTTGTTTATCTGTTTGCTTGAGAATTATATTGTAAAATGTTTTTATGGCCTGATTTTCTTAGTGCATCTTCATAGATATTTTTCTTTTCTTCAAATATTGTTTTGTTTGACGAATTATTTGAGAGTTTGTGTTCTATTCCTTTGTGAATGTGCCTAATTATACTTTTGGGATGATTGGATTTTGTGTTTATGTATTTTAACTTAGAGCTTGTTTTCATGTATAGCAAGACAATGCCAGTTTGTAAATTAAATTCCACATCTAAATATTGTACTACTTTTCTATTTGTTTCTACTATTATATCAAAATCTAGTTTTTTGAATAGTTTGAAAAGCTTTTTCCTTATTTCATCATTTTCTCTTTTGTTGTCCGTTGCTATCATTAATCCATCATTTCTATATAATCTGTGGTTGTCTATGTGGATTATTTTGTTGATTTTTTAAAAAATGTATATGTCCATCAATTCTGAAATTTCTGCTCCATCATACGATCCTTTTAGTACATCAAATAAGCTGTTGTTTGATTTTTTAATCCATACTTTACTTTTGTGGAAAAGTATTGCTTTGCGGCAATGTATGATTATATCAGTATTTTCAGATGGTACCTTTATGTACCTTTTAGCAAAATTAAACGCTTCCATTAAAATGTTTTCAGAAATTGATTGGTAAAAGTTTTTTATGTCATATTTAATGAACGTGTATTTATTTTTGTATTCGATTTTTTGGAACCAGGAAATGCAATCACTTGTGTTCTTTCACTGGTTAGCTTGAGTAGCTGTTCTTAGTAAGTCACAAATATTTCTAAATATTTAACGGCTTAATTTCTCCATTTCTGTTTTTGTTGGATTTATAAGTCGGTATGATGGGAAAATCTTCTTTATGGTCCTTGATAAGAAAGCTTGTTTGCCCGTTAAAATTTTTATTTTTTGACTTAAATTTAATTTGTCTCTAATAATTTTAGCTTCCTTGTTGATGTTTTCAATATAGGAATCCGGGACGTTTTTATAAGATTTTGTGATTTTTCATTTATCTTTTTTTCATATTCTCTTGAGTTTATTTGATATATGTTGTTGGATTTGTCTCCTTTAATAAGTATATTTTGTGTCTTTTTATTTTTTTTACTTCAGCGTTTAATAATATATTTAATTTTCTTGGGTCATCAAGTGACGACAAATTTCTTCCATACTCCAGCAAGCACATCAGTATTTCTCTGATTTTAATAAACAATTTCATTTCGGCCTCGGAGTTTTTAATTCCTATTTTACGCACAATGTTCGTTTAATTATGTTTAGTTTCATCAGCTATTTGTAATTTTGTTTCACTTTCGAAATATCATTTGCGTTACCCTAAATTATGCCTTTTCTAATTTCTTTCTTTCTTTCTTTCTTTCCTGAAGATTCCATAGAATCATTGTTAATCCAGTTTTCTGAGGTAAACCAGTTTGTCTATTTTATTGCACATTATAATTTTATGTAGTTATTCTTTTATGTGTAGAGTCACTTTAACCCTCCACATCTTCCTGTACATTATTGCTCTTGATATATTTTGTCGTATTTTTTCTCCAAACTCCTGCTCTGCTATCCTTTTGCTTAAGCCTATTAAGTATGTGACGCGCTATTTTCCCTTGTCTTCCTTTCCCGCTATCTTCCCTGTTAGTATCAGATTCTCAAAGTTCTTCCGTATTACGTGACCAAGAAAGTTTAACTGCCACTTCCTGATGTTAAAAGTTGCCTTTCTGTTTCTATTTCCTTCAAAACCTTGTCTTTGCTCACATATTCGGTCCATGTTATGCTCAGCATCCTTCTGTAGAACCACATTTATGTTGCTTTGAGTTTTTCCTTCATTTTTGATGAAGTTCTATAGCATTCGCTGTCATATATGAGGATAGATATCACGCGACAGTCCAGTACTCTTTTATTTGTTTCCAACAAAATTTTCCTGTCTCTTTTTACTCAGCTTTTGGAATGAGTCCTTGGCCATCTCAATAAACATTCGGATATCAATATTGCTCTTTCTGTCCTCTGTTAGAACCGTGACCCTGGATATTTAAATTTCTGTACCTGCTTGAATTTAGTATCCTCGACCTGAAATTGACATGTTGGGTTTCTCTTTTTGCTGATGACCATGCATTCTGTTTTCTTGTAGTTTATAGTCAATCTTTTCTTCTCGCTTTCTTTAGCTACATTCTGTAGGAAGTCTTGTAGTTTCATTTCCGTGTCTGCTATCTGCAATGTGTCATCTGCGTGTCATACGTTGTTAAGATTGTGGACACCAATGACGAAACCTAGCAGCACTTCTAGTTATCTCAGAATTGTTGTTAAATAAATCCAGTGAGACGACACATCATTGTCTTGATTTTATAGTTTGGTCAGTACTGTCTTCGATGCTGATGATTTTTTTCTTTTTCATTACATCGCTTTATAGCTGTACAGCTTTATTCGGTGTTATTAATTTTGTAATTCTCGCATTAGTAAATTTCAATTCTTCTTTTTTCCAGAAGGAAGGGTTTAGACTATTTTTCTAAAAATACTGTTGATTAAACAGCCCTTTGGTCAAATCTCTACTATTTTCACTGGCAAGAATTAAACATTTTTTACATGCATTTATATAGCCACGGTTGTTGTTTTTTTAAATACATTTATAGATCTACGGTTGGCTGTTTCTCTGAATAGAAGGATCAAATTTCTCATACCGTCTTCACGTTGACACAGGCATGATGTGTGCATAAATGTTTAGTCTCTCTAATCAAAGTTTGCATGGTTGGAACACGGTTCCAAAATGTTAAAGTTATTAGGTATACGAATCAAGATATTTAAAAGAGATTCTTCATTTCCCGGGACTAATCCTGTTATAATCTTTTTTGTTTTTGTTTTAGCCTTTTTATCCTATGCAATCTGCTGTAATTGGCTGGTTTGATGATTTTGCAGATTTTATCTTCCATTTATCTAGATCCAATAGACATGCTTGAATGGGTCATTCTGAATGTCAAAATCCCAGACTGCTTCTTTCTGTTTATTCTATGGAACAGACTCTGTCTTGTGGTATCATTTATTTACGTGACCAATCTCAGGTAGTCTGCATAATTCCCAGCGTATCAGTGTATTTGATATCTTTTGCATACTTTTTATATTCTACTTAGAATTCTACTGCGATCTTGGATTGCTTTAGTTATCATGTTAATGCTATTTGGATATTTTCACTAGATATCAACTAACAAGAAGTCTCCTCCTAAATACTTCAGTATTTTTCTCAATCTCGTAGATTTTAGCAAAACTACTAGTTTCTGATAATTGTCAGTGGGCATCTGTAAGATTTTCAACTATTAGGTTAATTTTGGGATATTACTTTCAGACGGTATCCGAGGGCAGCTTGCTAATTCCTGTTGCAGACGCTGGTTCAAGCACATTTGTAGTTTTTCAGCATTCACAGAGTGTATACCGCAACTATGCTGAGGGGGACCTTAGAGGGAGAGTGCACGTCCCCTAGCGTAATCAACAAGGCCAGGTCACGAACATCGACGGTTCCCAAAGTTTCTACCCAATTTGGGGTTCTTCAGGTTCCAGACTGATAATCGATCATGGGGAAATTCAAACCCGGATCTTGTAGTCAGAAAAACCAAACGTTTTAACTACTCGGCCACTATATAATATTAATATTCTTATTACCATCCTTTGAGATTTCACTCGTCCGATCGACTCAGTCGATTAAAAACTTAATTGGACGATTAAAATTTGTTGCTTTACTCGCCCGCGGTCGATTAAAAATCTCGCAATGAAACGTGTCCCTTCAAATATAGACAAAAAGAAATCTGATTCCTTTTACAACCCAAAAGTATGCCATTGAAGATTCACAAGTTACTTAGAGTGACCTACAATGACATTATTGAACTCTTTGGTCTTATGCATGGCCCTTTATTTACGCCGAAATGTGTGGTTAAACAAAAGACAGTGACATCCTGCAATCATCAAAGCAAGATTTGACAACTGGAATTTAGATTGACAAGCTCCTGTTTCACTTTTATCGTCCTGGTCAGTGTAAACATTCGTTTAATTAACGCTTCTAGAGTGAACCCAAAATGTCTCTGTCGCCCAGATTAAAGACGCTCACAGATTTTTAGAAACTCATTTAAAAAATATTATCCTTGACTCAACATCATTATTTCCTCCTAGCTTACAAAAAGTAAAAACGAACATTTGAAAGAAAAACAAAACGCATACCGAAAACAAATTATACAAGTAAGTACTTTTTTTATAGAAAATCGTTGAGAAAATCATATTTTTTTATTTTTTATCATCTATGAAATAGAGGTTGTAGTTAAACTGAAGAGACTACAAATTTAGGTATCGCCACTCAATTTCCAAAATAAAAAACAAAAAACAAAAAAACAAAAAACAAAAAACAAAAAACAAAAAAAAACAGCATATCATGATGTTAAAAGGGCTCATTCAAAGTTTTATCATCAAAATGTTTATGCTGTTATTAATCAAATTTTGTTGTTATTATTTTAAAACATTTTAAAATCTTTTTTAACACATTAGAATTTTAATTAACGTTAAGTTTACGTAAGGCGACTATTAAGAAAATGGAATCGATCGAGTAAAATTATTTTGGGGTGAGTAACTTTTCCCTCGCTCTCGACCTTCGGTCGAGGGATTTCTTTTTCAAATCCCAAAGGCTACTTATTACTATAAACGCTATTTTTAGTGCGTACATGTATTTGATTCGGTGTCCCCGGGTTTTACCTTCTTAAACGGCTAACATTAATAACAGCTACATCAGACTTAATTTTACTTTTTAAGAATAAACAAGAAAAAATAATCAAATAAACTAGTGCTTAAGATTGACTGGTTTTGATTCTTCAATCACTTTACGAGGTTAGTATTTTAAACGCGCCTATAATGATGGCGACAGTCAATATTTTATTTTTGAAAATTTTATTTCCATATCTTTTAGAAAAGATTAATGAATTTATGTGCTAACATCAGATGACCTGTGTCTTTTGCTAAAGATCAACTTATAACAAGTCACTTGAAAATACCACAACGTCTAAGAGAGTGCTGCTATCGAATCTTATCAAAATATAAATCTGTGCTCCAGATTTTTTCAAATATCACAAATCCTAAAAGAATTTTTCAAGCCATAAATTTGTTAAAAACTTAAAAGAAAACGCTTAAAATATTTCTTAAGACACTAGAATTATCATTTATTATTATTTGATCTGAAAACACTGCAAATTTCGATGAAGATAGAACCAAAGTACCAGCTGTCCCCAACCAGTGAACTGAAGTGATATATATATATATATATATATATATATATATATATATATATATATATATGTGTGTGTGTGTGTGTGTGTGTGTGTGTGTGTGTGGTCTCATTTTTAATGTATTGTCCGTTGGAACAGTCATATCTAGCATAAAGCATATTCTTTTTCGTTGTTTATGAATAATCCTGACGGCTACAACCTCCAGAAATTTAAATGCAATGTCAATCCTCATCTATTAACCACTGGACTCTAGCACTCTCCCCACCCCCGTATATCCTTCCCTTTCTCTCTACCTATATATCTGTCATCGCACCTGCATTCTCAGCTTTCTATTGCTCCTTTCTAACTAGTTTGTACTCCTCACTCTTTTCTAATTTTTACAGTCATGTAGCCCCCAGCTCATCAGTGGCATTTCTGCCTTGCTCGTTGAAATGTGAAATGATGAAATGATTTTAAAAAATGATTTAAAAAAATATATATCTTCGGCCATTCGCTTCAATAATATGATCAGCACGGCCATCAAAGTTCCAGGCTACCTTATTCTTTTTATTCTTAGGAAGACCTTTGCTTTGTGCTGGATAATTTATTTGTAGGTCTAGTCATATTTGTACAATCCGAATTCTGTCATATCTATTATTATTTTTATTATTATCATTATTATTATTTATGTTGGTGTTTTCTTTCATCTTGGATTTAAAGATGTAAAGTAGACATTTTTTGTTCAGCTGAATATCAATTTGCTCGAAATAGTTTCAGATGTTTAACGCATAACTCACGGTTCCTGCTGTTTATAGAAATTTAGTTTTTTGTAGAGTTCTAAAGACGATGTTTGGATTGATTTTAGTAAGCCACTTATAAACCCCTTTACAGATAATACCTAAAGCCTCGATAACCGTGGGTATTACAGTCACCTCACTACAATTCCAGATCCTCTATATTTGCCAGTTCAATTCCTGATATTTGACCATTTACTCTTTCTTCTTTTCAACAAATCAAGCATTAAAAAAACCTATGTCCATAATTTTGCAAAATCTACTCTCCTTTTTAAAACTGCAATGTTTTGTTTGGAGTATTCTAGTATCTTCATATTTCAAAAGACATCGGAGTTTTCGTTTCTGGTTACTTTTTCTAGTCTTGACTTAAACCACTTTTCCGAGTGTTCGTGTTCATGAATTATTCATTTATTTAAATGTACACACATTTCCATCCGGTTGCCAACTAGAAACCCAAGATCAGAAATGGTTTATGACATTTTCCACTGACATGACATCTATCACCTAAAATGACACACATTTTACATAGATAAAGCACTTCGTAATGTGTGAGTTGTACTTGTGAGTACATTTATGTATTTCTTTAAGGCATAGACAACTAGGAATCCCTTCAGTGAGTCTATCAGACCCTTTACCAATCAATCCGAGGGCTTCAACTACAACTGAAATTATTGATGTGTTACATTTTTGAGATATCCTCTTGTATTCTGATAGATGTTTTTGAAGACCTTCAAAGATACATTCCAATCTGCATGGACTGCCATATCAATAAGAGAGCACAGTCTGCTTTTGTGGTCTTTGACCACCATATCTTGGCGATTAACTCTGATTGTTCTATTGTAAATTTCACTGAAATTGTTACATGTCCTATCTCTGTAACCGAGTCTAAGTAATATTCATACCAGTTTCTTGTTTCATTTCCATAAAAGTTGCATATTTTCCAGTGCAGATATTGGGCCACTATCATACCGAGTTT
This sequence comes from Ascarosepion bandense, assembly GCA_037127315.1. Classification (NCBI taxonomy): domain Eukaryota; kingdom Metazoa; phylum Mollusca; class Cephalopoda; order Sepiida; family Sepiidae; genus Ascarosepion; species Ascarosepion bandense. The sequence continues at coordinate 3,043,762 of JBBBDQ010001454.1, read as the reverse complement.
ATATTCAGTGGACATTAACACTGTGCAACTTGGATGTTCATCACAGAATCTGCATCATTGTCAACACAATTTTTCAATATGTGTGCTTGATAATTTCTAGTTAGCAAGTATTGGTCTTGTGCAGCAAGAACAAAACCTTATTATATTATTTACAACCTGATTTTCCCAGGCATACTTTTTTTTTTGCTTTTATTTCATGCTGTTTGCCAGGAAATTAAACTAATGAATAAAATAAAAAACAGCTCACTATCATATTTTAGTAATGTTACATACCACTGTCTCTGGTATATAATTCTTCGGGGAGACACCTGTGTTTGTTTGGGTCCCACGTTGTCTGGATCAATCAATAACAACTGGACGAATGTTGCTACCTTTACGGCGATTATTCTCAGTTTTTGGGGGCAACTATTTAAATTAAAAATCCGCAACAAATTGGGGCGACGATTAAACTTTCCAAATCGTAATGACTTTGTCGAGGACCACTCAACCCAACTTCTTCACAAAAATCAGTTTCCCGTAAACGTTTTATAATCTTCTTCGTTCCCATCAGCAACAACAAATACACTCTGCAACAAACACTTCTGTCGAAAAACAATAGGACCAGAGCCAAATTAAAATAAAATATAAAGTATATTTTATTTTCAATTTTCACAAAGACATCTTTGATGACGTGCTATGTGTTAGGAGGCTTTTTGGTTAGAGTTGTCAGCACCCCCCATCAGGGAGACCCCGATTTTACTCAACAGTACGCTTCAACGCTTGTGTCCACACTCTTAAAAAATCAAATTGCAATTCTCACTAAAAATTATCTAACTCTCGGTTTCAAGTCACTTCCGTGTCATTGACAGCTATCTTTCGGTACAAACTTCAATGTGGGACATAATCCCGGTAGACAAAATAAAAATCCCAATTCGAAAATGTTTTCCCTTTTGCGCACCTGGCAGACATTTTTCGACAAAATGCATTTCACTCAAATTTCAAAGTATCTGTCACCAAGCGCAAATACACTTCATTGTCAAAAATTTCATGATTCTCAATAATATCGTCCAACATATATTTAACAGTAATGCATTTTCTTTTCTTTAAAAAACATTACTTGTCAACAAATATGCAAAAATAATGGCAAATCATGAGCCCTAGCAACATTCACTAATACTAAAACTACTACTTGCAACAACTGGAGTATATTGGAGTAGATAGATCTATCTATCGCCCGGTTCACACGCCACCCACGTCTATTGAACAGGTTAAGAGGCTCATCCCTTGTTCCCTGTTTAGGATGTGGTTTCGGGCTTTCTCTTTTCAAATCTTCTCACTTTGTTTCTTTTTTCAATTGGAGTAGATTCCAATCTTTTCACTATTACGAAGCCCCCTACACATCAGTGGCGTTACCGCCTTGCTCGGGGTGATACGATTAAAAAAACCCAAAAAAAACTACGGTATCGTAGATAGAAAATAGCTAGTCTAACAGTTAATCTTGTAAGCAATATATATGTTTATTTGATAAATTATATTGTCACGTCTGACAGATTTAAATAAGTTCTTTTGCATTTATTATTGTTTACAACCATCTGTCTATTTGTGTATTTGTTAAATCCAGGATACTTGGGGTAAAATGATTTTGGTTTATCGACACTTATTTTTCAGCTGATGTTGTAAAATAAAAATACCCACTTTCGTTTGTCAATTTCAATTCAACATTTTTTATTTACACGCGTTTAACAAAAGATAATCAACTTCCTCTCTAATTCTCTTTGACAACAGCTTATTATTTATTTCTAGCATTTATTTTCAGACCATATCTAAAATTATTATGTATTTTAGCAAAACCAAAATTGCAGAAATGAAAATAAAGCGTATCTATGAGCACAAAAGAGATTTATCAAAGGCATTAGTTATACACAGAAATAAATTCAACCACAAATTTGATCTAAAGAATGACACTATTATTAAAAAAAGGTAGTAACTTAGCCGGAATATTCTAGAGAGTGCTGCTATCGAATTTTATAAACGTGTAAATGTGCGCCTTGTTGTTTTCCAAATATCCCTATTCCTGAAAGAATTACTATCTCATCTAACCAACAGACTATAAAAATGTTAAAATTAAAAGAACATTCATAACCTCATGTTATTTAAAATATATAGCACATAAATTAATCTAAAGCTAAAATAATTTCAATACTAATTATTATTAATTTTTTAAAAAAATAACATCATTTAATCACTTTTGTTTATTAGACACTGTATCACTTGAGGTCCTCTATAGCTTAGCTAAATTTTTGTTTCACGTAATGAATCAGAGCGTTAAAATATTGAAAAACAAATAATATTTTTTATCTTGTATATGAATACTTGTTACAAAATAAAATTAAACGCGTAGGTTGAGTTAAGTTTTCCTTTTGTCGTTATTCATATATATATATATATATATATATATATATATATATAAGAAAAATGTGTGAGAAGCTTCGAACGTTTTGTTTAAAGTGTATATTTATTGTTGTTACTATTATTAATATTACTTGCTTTTTGCATGATATACAAAATGTCCATAATTGTATTTGTGTTGCTACACGTTTTTAGAGTCTAAAGTTGACTCTCTTTAGACTAATAAACTTGTGACTTTACATATATAGGATGTGCGTTGTGGTGCAGTGGATATGGGGGGAGTCCAGTTCGAATTCCAGTTAAATTCCCTGCATTTACTTACGCGCTAATACCCTTTGGAAGGTTATTAATCCTTCATTTCTCTCCAGTTATGGGTTAAATAACAGGACGGATTGGGTTTTATAGCCTTCGCTGGCAACTAGTCTACCGCAGCAGGTAGTGGATAGCTGTTGCGGGATAATTAAAAAAGCCTGAGGCCTATTGTCTGCTTCATCTGTGGCATTTATATGCACCGAGTGAGTGCATCAATAGTTCCGAAAAGTGTGGATGGTTTTGCAGAGGCCTTCACCACTTTAATCAAATCACTTGTGTGGGTCATCTGGCGATTTACTTTAGTTTCATAACTAAAGCAATTAGGCTGTCAGATCCTCATACTTCGAATACGACGGGAGAGTCCATTATTATATATATAATGTATAAGTGGGCAAAACCTTTCTTTCAACCAAACTTCATTGAATATCATAGGCAAAAAAAAAAAAAAATATGATGAATTTTGTATTGAGTTTTTCTAATATTTTTAAATGTTTTCGTTTGTCAAGGGAGGGTAAAAAAATTCCGTAAATGCCTAACATATATATATATATATATATATATATATATATATATATATATATATTATATCGAAGCAGCAGATAATTTTCTAAACATATATTGCTAAATATAACAGACGATGAATGTCTATTGTGTTTAATCATGAGCCGTTCTAAACATCGTATTTTGGCTTTTATGATTTTATCTTGGGTTTGCATAAAACATTGCTAAGCAACGATAACAGTCACCGAATAGCAGACGCAGTTCGTAAATTTGTAATGCGGTTCTATTACGTCACACCGCGTAAGAGACCGAAACATTAACAGAATCATATGTCTAAATGCAATGTAATGTGTTATGACCAGATTTAAATGTGATTTTATTAAGTGTGGGTTGTTTTGATTTAATGTAGATGGTCTTCAATATCTGAAGGTTCTTTTTACTGTGTGTATGAGTGAGTATTATTGTGTTATTGACTAAAATCTGTCTAATATCACAAATCACATACATTGCTATGTTTTACAAAGAAAAATGTTAATATTTAACAGTATATATATATATATATATATATATATATATATATATATATATATATATATATAACGATGACGCTACAAATCTTTAATAACCAATCAAGAACATGGATGTAATCTCTTAAATGCAATTCCGATTTTCATCAGGATGCTCAAGGAGGATATGATATTTGCATATTATACGTTCTTAATTTGTACCAGCTACTGATGAAACGAAGAGGTTTGTCTGCAGACTTTTATATTAGCCCAAATCAGTCCACTACTTCTCAGTTTGATTGTTTTTACTTCTCTGCAAGCAGACAAAATTGAAAAAAAAAACGTGTTTTGTGATTCAAATGAAAAGTTCTTGTGGTTTAAAGTTAATTACTTCGATATCAAGAAATCAATATTGTCTAGCAATTTTTTTAATTCAGTGCAATCCAGAAACAACTCCCAACATTAATTCAAATTCTTTAGCGAAGGTTTACTGAGAAGTTGTCTCCATCGTGGTGTGGTTAACAAACAGTTCTTCAAGAGTATTGTTTGTTGCCTGAATTCTCTCGTGACATACTAATTTAAACTTGATAAAAGTTTATATGAACTGAGAATTTATGTTAAGAAAAAGTGCTTTCGTGTTCAAATATGAAGTTTATTTATACACACTTTTGTTTATAGATCTATTGAAGGCGTAGATAATAGTAAGCATCTGTAAAACTGAAATACGGCCTATTTTCAGTTAAGTGTTATAGCAATAATTTACTCTTCTGTGTCCCTCTGTAACTGCACAAACGCATGGTTTATGGCATACATATTATGCCCAATTACATTCGCATTCTCTCTTTCACTTCTTATATATATATATATATATATATATATATATATATATATATACACACACAAATATGATATTATACCTGAAGACTAATGCGTAAATGTTGAAAATATGGACATCTACATACATTCCAACACGTATAATCACAGTAACACAAATACATACATATACAAAAAACGTTCATCGATTAACAAAACGCAAACATATGCACATGTATGCACAGGCACACACTTGAATGAAAAAGATTACAAAAATCATGCGATTTACATTTTTTTACCAATAATCTACAAGTTTTATGCATAAGAAAATTGATCTACTTTGTAATTTTAATTAAAAATGAATAAGTAAAGGTTATATATATATATATGTGCGTTGTGGTACAGTGGATATCGGCTCGGAACGAGAAACCGGGGAGCCGAGTTCGAATTCCAGTTGAATCCATTTTATTCACTTACGCGCAAATACCTTTGGGAAAGGTATTAATCTGTCTATTCCTTCCAGTTATGGTTTAAATAGCAGGACAGATTGGGTTCTATAGCCTTGGTTGGCAACCAGTCTACCGCAGAAAGCTAATGGCAAGCTACTGCGGGATAATCTTCTGCCAAGTCTGTCATGTCTCTTTCGAGACATGATCGCCCAAGCGTTGATCACGTATGGCACTTAACTGACTGATATATATATATATATATATTTATGAGATAATGATCTCTACTTTTATACATAAAAAAAATGTTGTAAAAATGTATGACAAAGTGAAAAAAGTTTTTTATTGTTGCATTTCTGTTTTTTTGTCCGATCATGTCTTAAAGAATGAAAAGCGCCAGAAAAACATTTTCTACTTTTCATATACTTTAACAATATATATATATATATATATATATATATATATATATATATATACATGCAGGTGACATTAATAATGATAGACAACTTATTATCATTAAGTTTTCTATATAATTTTTTCTTGTGTAAGAACACAATGTTGATATTTTTCTTTTCAGAATCAAATTTCTCAACAATCCAAGTTGGTAAAAATTACATTTGCCACACCACCACACAATTACCGATAATATTGACATTGCACATTTCTTACTACAGTTCCATCCGATCTCATTCAAAACACTCATCTTGATCTACCAGGACCTATCTATATTTGTTGACAATACATACATAATAGCATCATCCACATGCAAAAGAACATTAGGCATATATATATATATATATATATATATATATATATTCCTCTCTCTCTCTCTCTCTCTCTCTCTCTCTATATATATATATATATATATATATATATATATTCATATAGATAGGTGTGAATTTGTAACCCGGGCTTTCACGCTCTTGCGATCGTCAGACAAACTGATTAATTTTTTTAAGAAATTGGTTATATGTAGGGTTGCGTATATTCGCGTATTTTTGTGGAAGTGGGGGAAATCTGTCGTCATGACAGACGCAGACATATATATATATATATATATATATACATTTGTACACCCGTTAACGCGCGCAAGGACACGCACACACGCACGCGCGTTCGCTCACTGAGGCCTGCATAAACATACATATGCGAATCGTGCGAGGTTCGGTATATATATGTATATGTGTGCCGTTGCGCACATACATACACATTCGGTTGGTGTATTCGAATAGTGTAGCGATGTCAACGCGCGGACAGTTGTCGATTTCTCGTACGTACATATGTACTTTTGATACGATAGGTGAGAATTGCTATTATTATATTTAAGGCTGTATTGTTATTTTTTGTTTTAAAGTCGGTTATTGGCTTGTTTTTTTCTGGTTGCGTATATTTAAATGGTAGAAATTCTAATTTGTAATGCTTGTTAGTGTTTATTTATGGTGTATTAATTTTACTATGGTAGAGACGTGTGATTTTTTTGAAAAAAGCACCTGCCTACAACAACATTACAAAAAATGCCTACTTTGCCTACATGAGAAAGTAGCAATTATATCTCATGCTCCACAAAAAAACTTACTAAACTCGAGATCAGAACTAATTTCCAAATGCAGACATGAAAATAAATACCTATTATCACAATTTATACCAAACGGATAAAAAAAAATCACACGTCTCTGCCATAGTAAAATTAATACACCACAAATAAACACTAACAAGCATTACAAATTAGAATTTAAATATACGCAACCACAAAAAAACCAAAAAAAAAAAAACAAGCCAATAACCGACTTTAAAACAAAAAATAACAATACAGCCTTAAATAAAATAATAGCAGTTCTCACCTATCGTAGTTTCACACAGAACCCATCAAAAGTACATATGTACTTACGAGAAATCGACAACTGTCCGCGCGTTGACATCGCTACACTATTCGAATACACCAACCGAATGTGTATGTATGTGCGCAACGGCACACATATACATATATATACCGAACCTCGCACGATTCGCATATGTATGTTTATGCAGGCCTCAGTGAGCGAACGCGCGTGCGCGTGTGTGTGTCCTTGCGCGTGTTAACGGGTGTACAAATGTATATATATATATATATGTCTGCGTCTGTCATGACGACAGATTTCCCCCACTTCCACAAAAATACACGAATATACGCAACCTTACATAAAACCAATTTTTTAAAAAAATTAATCAGTTTGTCTGACGATCGCAAGAGCGTGAAACCCAGGGTTACAAACTCACACCTATCTATATGAATATGTCTGCTCTATCACTGATATTGAGCGCTTTTAAATAAGTACCACGGATATATAATATGTAAACAATATAATATAATATATATAACAAATTGCATATATATATATATATTGATATTTATAATTATATACATACACTTTTCACACACACACACACACACACACACACACACACACACACACACACACAAACATATATATATATATATATATAGAGAGAGAGAGAGAGAGAGAGAGATAATCAAACCAATCAGTTGGTGCTTGGTGCGAAATCGCGGTGCTTGGTGAGGTGGATCTATCTTTCTGCGATCATAATTCCGAACATTGCTCGACGACCACCTAGCATTGAGCACTTTCTTAAATCTACTGGAATGCATCAATTTCGATTTAGACTTTATCTCGTAGTTGATTTCTAAAAGAAAAACATGATAAAGTTGTGTGTGACCTCATCAGTGACCTCATCAGTAACAAATTCTAAAAACATTGGTTGCCAGGAGACAAACAACTACCATGTTATCATTTAATTTTCTTAATGAGTAAATGCACTTTTCAAGAAATACATGCAGAAAAAAGAGTACAATTAATTTTTCTTGAAAAAATGTCTTTCTTTTATGTACATACATGTTCACTGTACTTACAATGTACATGTGCTCTAGAAATTATTGGCAAATATAAATACAGAATGTTATAATTTAATTTATTTATTATTTGTTTATTAATTTTAATTAATTGGTTGATATTTTATAATAGTTTCCTAGACAATTCACATATTTATAGAGAGATAATTTAAAGCATAATAAAGCATTGAATGCAATTTACTATATTAAGAGCTATCGTTTGCTTTCACAAGATGATTCTTCGAATCTCCTAATAATTGCTTCCTTTTCAATGGATAGCAACATGCATGATTCCAAATTCTCCCCAGATAGCGAATGTCTTAACAATGTTTTTTGATTGTTCCCTTTGAAAATTTAACCTTCCATTGAACTTGAATAATGATAATGTGCGAATGGCTATAAAAAGTTCTTGTTTATTTTTATTACTAAAAAGTTGTCTGTTTTTGTTTCTTTACTGCATTTTTATTTGATATCGGGGACCACTCCATGAAGAACTCACTTGCGCTTCTGTCCAGTCCGCCACTGTACGTCAGTTATAATCTAGAAAATATATACACAAAAATTAACCACTTAGCAGAATATTGTTCTTAAATGATTATATGCCCCACCTAGAAAATGAAATTTTCAACACTTGTATATATGTCCGATATATCAGCGACTTATTCCTTTTTATCTTGACAACATAAAAAGCAAACCGCTTCAATTAACTCTGTACTTAGTTTTAGATATGAACTCGGCATCACTAAATAAATATATTTGTTCAATATCCTTATTGATTATAATGATCCGAACATTAATATATCAGCATACAAAAAAAAAAAAACAAAAAAACCCACCAGTATTAACTCCTCTCTCCTTAATTATCAAAGCGAATGCACTTATTGATACATGATAGCTGTCATAAAAACTTATCAACCATGCTAAATTAATCTCTTCTTCAAATTCTATAAATAATTAGATAATATTAAAAAACACTTGGTAATTATGGTTTTCCTAATTGCATAATTAATGAACAAATAAAATTATTCTTACAGACTATTAATCATAATAACATGCATAATAAATCCGATTGAAATGACAATATTAACTTACTTTTACTCTGTTGGCGAAGTCTTGGATTTTATATTTAAAATAAATTAACAACTTTGTTTTGTAAGTTTTTTTTTTAATTCAAATACAAACTTGATAACCTTTTGGGGAACAAACTTCGTAGCTTGCGTTATATTGGATCAATGAGAGAGAGAGATAGAAAGAGAGAGACAGAGACAGAAACAGAGAAAGAGTGAGGGATCACCATCTTTTTTCGTAGTAGGAAGAAAGAGAATGGGGGAGAGTCCTTTCTTCTTTACCGCAGGTAACCGTCCTGATTAGGTCTTTGGTAGTTAGAGTGGAATGGACCAACTTCTCTCGAGTTGTGACGAAAGAGTAAAGATGATTGGTTCAGAAACCCCCTTTTTCTGGTTTTATGTCCTTCGCTTTGGTACAGTATTTTCTATCTTTTATTATAGTTTATCCTACCATCTGTTTTCAGAAACGAAGTTAGCTGATTTGCCTGTCTGTAAGATTGCCTGCGTTAATGTTAATGAAATGTTAAACAATGATAACTTTCAGGAGATTTAAGAAATATTTTATTTTATTTATTAAACTTTGCGTATTACTGCAAAAAGCACTCCCATTAAATAAAAGATGAAAAGGCAATACAGGCACAGTCTCCTAAAAGTTTCTTGTTGACGGATTAGTGTCCGTATCTTGGGGTTGTGAATGTAGAGAAAATGTCTATAATTCATGTAGATTCTTGTTATGGTTCAAAGGTTTCGACTAACTTCAGTCATTAAAAAGAATTAAATAAATTTCATGAAGCTCATATTCCGCTTGCAAATAGTGTGCATATTTGAGATGATGTTTCAAGTATCGAATGTTTGTGATATCACCTGGACGGGATGCTACTTTTTAAGTTTTGAAATCCCGTGGTGCCACGTAAACAAGATTAGGTGTTAGAATTTCTGTTTCCAGAATAGTAAAAAAATTGTTAATTATTGTTTCTTTTCACTTAATATAGATTGCTTTGTAAATTTGTAATCTTTGTTTACATTTTTTCTCTTGCATATAATTGTAATTGTTATGCTTCTATCATGCAAAGCCGTATTACATTTTGATCAGAATTCTTAATCTACGAGAAAATATTGTGGGTGCATTTACTGTTATGTTCTACAATATATACGTATGCATGTAGGGCGAGTGGCTGAATAGTCAGAATGTACATTTGAAAATCATGAAATCCTAGTTCGAATTTCAACATGGTCGATTTAAAGGTAATGTTACTGGATCTATTCAACTTGTACAGCGAGACTATTCTTAGGACCCTAGATGTTATGCTAGAATTTGTTATCCGAGGTCACAATTTGAACAACATAAGGTACGCAGATGATACAGTGCTGATATCAGACATGTAAAGGAAACTACAAGACCTCCTACAGAACGTAGCTAAAGAGAGTGACAAGAAAGACTACAAATAAACTGCAAGAAAACCGAATGCATGGTCATCAGCAAAAAGAGCAGCTCAAAATGCCAAATACAGGTGGGAGATACTAAAATCTATCAGGTACAAAAATTTAAATACCCGGGAAGCGTTCTAACAGAAAACGGAAAATACGACACTGAGGTTCGAAGGTGAATTGGCATGGCGAAGGACGAGTTCCAGAAGTTGAGTAAGGTATTAAGAAACAGGACAATTTCGTTAGAAACAAAGAAAAGAGTTCTGGATTGCTATGCGATGTCAGTTCTTCAATATGGCAGTGAATGCTGGACAATATCATGGAAGACGAAGGAAAAACTTGAAGCAATTGATATGTGATTCTACAGAAGGATGTTGCGGATATCATGGATCGATCATATGAGCAATGATGAGGTTTTAGTAAGGATGGAAACGAAAAGGAAATTAATACTAAACATACGGAAGAGACAACTAAACTTTCTAGGGCATGAAATGAGGAAGGAGGGCTTGAAGAACCTGATACTAACAGGTCAAATAGAGGGTAAAAGAGGCAGGGGAAAGCAGCGGATAACATATTTGAAAGCCCTGAGCAGGTGGATGACAGAATGGAGGTTGCGTGGTGTAACAGAAGAAAGCGTGCTAAGAGCCACCTGGGATAGAGATACATGGAAAGCCATGATCGCCTACGTCCTGAAAGAACAAGGCACATAGAGGAAGAAGAATGTTGATATTATCGGCCTAAAAAACGCTAGAAGGAAGCCACAAATGATCATGGCCGAGAGTTTGAGCGTCGCCTTTAAACTACTTATCACACCAGATTATGGAATCTCTCTTAGAAATTGTAACTAATGTTCACACCACGTAGTTGCAGTATAACCACAGGTAGTTGTTGAAAGAAAGAAGCGTCTGCAATAAAGCGTCACGGAAAGAAGCGGCAAGCATTTATGTATTCATGCAAGTGATTTTAGATACGAAGAGAAAAGCGAGTGCTACAACAGAGTCGCAACACACTCATTAGCTCACTCATTAAACCCAATCACACACTCATTTATAACTCAGAAATGTATTGTCACTTACTCTCTCCTTCACTATTAACTCACTCACTCGCTCAATCACTTATTAACTAACTTACTTACTCATTAACTCACTCACTGACTCACTCACTCATTAACTCACTGACTCACTCCCACATTCATTAACCTAATCACACACTCACTCATTAACTCAAACACTCATTCATTCACTCACTCACTTACACACTCTTTAACTCACTCACTTATTAACTCATTCACTCATTCAGTTATTAACTAACGTATTCATTAAATCATTGACTCATTCTCTCAATAAATCGCTGGCTCATTAGCGAAATTAATCATTAATTCACTGACCCACTGACTCACTCATTCACTCGCACACTCATTAACTTAATCACTCATTAAATCACTAAATCAATCAGTCACTCACTAACACACTCTTTAACTCACTCATTAATTGACTGACTGACTCATTCATTGTCTCACTCACACATTCATTAACTCACTCACTCTTTAACTCACACACTCATTAAGTCACTGACCCACTCACTTAACCACTGACCCATTCATTAATTCACACATTCATTAACTCACTCACTCTTTAACTCACACACTCATTAAGTTACGGATCCACTCACCTACTCATTCATTAACTCATTCACTCCCTAACGTGTCTCTGTCAGATATGATAAAAGATCATTGCCCTCATTTCTACAATCAACAACTTTTTAAAATGAATTAATTAAATGAACATAAAAATTGAAATATTTTACGTTACTGTAAACCCAAATATAATTCTTGTTAGAAAATTATATAAGAGAAAACGCTTTCTTTAAAACATGCTTTGATTTGATGGGTTTCTTTTTAAATATTGCGATCTTGAAAACTAATTTCATATACAATATAAAAACCACGGACGTTAATAAAACTCCAAAATTGTCACTTTAACTTTCATATATAAATGTAATCCATGCTGTTTAATTATAGAAAATTATTTTCGTTTTTATTTTCTTACATTTAAATGCTATAAAATCAATATATGAAAATAAGATGATTAAACGAAAAAAATTGAAATAGCTATATAGAACCATAAGTTCTATGCTAACAGTGTTCTTGCCATCCTCTCGTGTGGAATTTCGGCTTCTTGCTTTCTTGCTACGATATTCAAATACTCCAATTAAGCGTTAATATTTCTCTTCTCTCTCTGAATCCTGTTCTCTTAATGTCCTTTCTCCTTAATAATGTTTTTTTTCCAGATCCTTTTACTCCCTTGTGTCTTAGTGGCCTTATCACGTTGCTCGGGGTGAAATGACATAAAAAAAAAAAGGAAAGAAAAAGGTTTCTACAAGAAAATGATAAAAAGCCCAATTCTATTTTAATTTCTATTCCACATGTGTTTATATCGGTGAGAAGATTATTAATGATATTTTTAAATTTAATCAATCTTCTACAAATAAGATGGAGAATGTATGAAACAGTGGAATTATAGGGTTGTTTTGAATCTTGTTGCGTCGTAAGCAACACTCGAGATAAAAATTAAAATCTCTTTATTGTCGGATTTGTTTTAATAAATAAGTGCCCTCTGGCAGCTCGTCAAATGTTAAATACTTTATAACTTATACTGAAGCAAAAGATTAATTGCTGGTATTATGTAAAAAAGGAAAATAATTTTTTTCCTGCTTTTTTCACAATGCCAATGACTTGCAGTTTCGATCTTTCAAAGGAACTTTTGTTGTATATAAAAATTTGTTTTAGAAATTATTTTTAACTTCAATGTTGTTCCCCTTATCATATTACTGTATATACTCAAGTCTCTCGGGGAGGCTCCTTGAGGAACTATAGAGCCTTAAATTTGACCTCAATTGGAACTCGTACATACGATCCATCGCGAAATATGAAGGAAAATGGCCGGCTCTCTGCAACGTTCCAGTAAGTACTTCACTCCGCGTGCTATCCTCTATCTTTACAAGAACGGGATCAGGCCTAAAAAGGAGTATAGTATATTTGGGCGGAAACTAGGCAGTCCTCACTCCCCGGTCTCGATAGAATCCAAAAGCATCTTCGAGTCCTTGTGGGTGACAAATTATGTTCTACACTCCAAACTCTTTCTTACGGGTGAGATGTGGCAAGCCTCTCACTACTCTGTCGCTACTTCCACGGAAAGTGCGCGGACAAGTAACGCAAGTGCTGAACACTTTGGAAGTATTGCACAACTTTATTTCGAATTGTTAGATATTTTTGTTTTATATGCTTACATTACAAATACTTGAGTTATCTCGCTCTTACCCTGTAAGTTACTTGTTCACCACTGCTGTAGCCTGGTATTCTGGTAGCATGACTACCAGAAGAGGTTATAGGCAAGGAATAAGAATGATATACCCCAGTGATTGGAATAAAGGGTTCGGTTAAAAATTCCTAGCACCTGAAGAAGGCCGAAACGTTGCACAAATAGCAACAAAGATGAGGACACTAGTTTGAATAACGTAAATACTGTAAATGTTATCTTTCCCTTCTATCCGTATAAACTGCCTCAATGTAACCCTTTATCTCGCTTTACCTCGGACTTGTACGTGTGAAAATTACTATGATGTGAGAGGGTGTTGTATCGCCGAAGTTGCAGAACAATACCCAGAAAATATGTGCGAGAATCTACAACACAATATTTGTGCTAACGGATATTAATACAAATAAGACAAACACCAGAAGAGAGAACAACAAATATTAGAAGAGAGGAGAAGTTAAGTCGTTAGAGTTGCAGAGAGCACAGTCCGAATGTTACAGTCAATAACACCTCGAAAGTATCAACCATCTCCCCACATGGGCAGAAGTCCAAGGTAACTGCGGGACAAGACTCTCGATATAAAAAACAACCAACCAACGCTGAACAAGATTTATTATGAGTATTGTAGCAATATTTCAAAATGCATTTGAGTTTACACAGAAAACTACAAGACCTTCTACAAAATGTAGCAAATGAAAGCGATTGGAAGGAACTAAACATAAACTACAAAAAGACTGAATGAATAGTCATCAGCGTAAAGAGTAGCACAAAATGTCAATTGTAGATCGGTGATTCTAAAATAAAGCCAGTACAGAAATTTAAATATCTGGCAAGTGTTCTAACAGAGGACCAAAAGGGCGACACTGAGATCCAAAAACATACTGGGATGGCCAAAGATACATTCCAAAAGCTAAGTAGGATATTAAGAGACAGGAAAATTTCATTAGAAACAGAGAAAAGAGTACCGAACTGTTACGTGATATATGTTCTCCTAATGCTGGACAAACTCCTCAAATTGAAAAAAAAAAAGACTTGAAGCAACAGAAATATGGTTTTACAGAAGGATGTTGTTGATATCATGGGTCGAACGATGAGGTTTTAGAAAAAAAGGGAAACAAGCAGGAAACTTATACTTAATATCAGGAAGCAACAGTTGAAGTTTCTGGAACACAAAATTAAGAAGGAAAGCTTAGAGAATCTGATACTCACAGGGCGGTTCGAGGGAAGTAGGGACAAGGGGGAACAGCACCTGATATACTTGATGAGCTTGAGCAAATTGCTGGCAGAATAGAGTTTAGGACAAATAACAATACGAAATTATTAAGATCTACAAAAGACAGGAAGATGTGGAGTGTATGATCGCCTGTTTCCTGAAAGAGCACGGTATATAAAAGAAGAACATTAAACACCATGTTGCCATTTACGATCTCTGATTACCCATCTTGCATTTGGAATACACGTTTACAAGACATCATTACAATGATTGATCTTAAAATAATTCTATTAGCGCGTTTACAAAAACGCGTGTTTGGAAAAAATCACGATCACAACGATTACATTTACATTAAGTTTGTTTTCTAAATTCCCAACACCCCCCACCCAGGCATAATCTCGGTGGAAATTGAAAGTATGGGGCCTTTCTTGAAGAATTTCAACTTAACATCAAGAAGATAATTAGATAACTAGAACGCTTAATATAAAAATAAAGACATCATATGTCGATATCATTTAAAGAAACATGCTTGAATATATATATATATATATATATATATATATATATATATATATATATATATATATCCTGAAGAATGTGTTCAAACATGAAAAAGATTGTCGCCGCTCGGTAGTGTTGGCATCAATCAAATATCTAACAATTCGAAATAAATCAAAGTTGTACGATACTTCCAAAGTCTACAGCTCTTGCGTTATTCGATTGGAAATAAACGTTTGGCACTGAGAGACTCTTAACATTCTAGTATTTATACCCACTATGGAATAATAATACTGAAATAAGCTTATTACGGTTATTTTCCGAAAAGTAACTCTTATTTCAAACCGAGGTCCAAATTTTCTTTTTCTTCTGAACTGTAATAATCACATCTGTTATAAAAGCGGTTAATAAACACCTTCAAAGTTTCAAGTCTGAGACGTATTAATCTGGTAACCAACATTGTAAGTAGAGATTAACAACTACTACAACTGCTCTTGCTACAACTGCTAGTAAAGCCATTCTCTCGTTTATAAGAATCTATCATGTTCCTTCATCCTTATCATTATGTACAATATTTCCGGATGATTACATAAATAATAGTGTTATATTTGCTACATTAATTGTTAGTATTATTGTTACATTTAATACAAAGAAAAACTACTAGTGTTAATATGCATTCGACGAAAT
The DNA here is from genome assembly GCA_037127315.1 of Ascarosepion bandense. Taxonomy (NCBI): domain Eukaryota; kingdom Metazoa; phylum Mollusca; class Cephalopoda; order Sepiida; family Sepiidae; genus Ascarosepion; species Ascarosepion bandense. The sequence continues at coordinate 3,027,702 of JBBBDQ010001454.1, read as the reverse complement.
GTTAGCTCCCTTTATTTATTGACAATAATAATGCAACATCGAACAAATAACGATAAAGGCTTTGTTTGCCTAAACATCGGCGTTTAATAAGGCACTATTTTACCAGGGATTTTGAGGTCATGGGTAATTTTTACTATAAAAAATAGAGAAGTGAACCAAAAATAATAAAATTGTAATGATTCATTTACTCTTACAATGAAAGCAAGTTCAACTCAAAAGGTTGATACTACAATTATTCCGACCATAACTCTATCAAGAATGACTAAAGCAAAAGCAAGTGATTATGGCTTTCTTTTTTTATTTTGAAATAGTTAAAATTGTTACACGAATGCAGACGTGCGCGTTCATCCCTTCATGCTATAATTGAGAATTATAAGATGTATATAAAATCCATTGCGTCTCTGTAAAGAAAAGTATGGCTTAGTTTTAACTTGGCTTCTCTTTTGCTTGTTCACAGTCGTATATATATATATATATATATATATATATATATATATATATATATATATCTGCCTGGGGATATATATTATAACCATTTTGAAGAGTTTAATATGAACCTGATGAAAAACCAACTGATGCTGCTGGTTTTTGTTGAGTCCTTCAAACTGGAAAATATGTACAAATTATCAGCCTCATCATTATTAGTACTACTTGCCGGAATTTTGGTTGATTCTTTTATTTTTAACTGTTCTAACATCCTGCGTGTTAAAAATGTTATTATTTAATATAGCTATTATGAAAAAGAAAGAATAAAAAGAGTCATATACTGTTCTTGTTGAATTACATATGCACAAACATTAAAAAAAGAAAAATAATTACATCAAATACAGAAGAACGCTTTTTAATTCATTTTGAAGAATTAGTAGATGTGAAGCCTATTATTTTGTTTCTAGATTGAGGTTCTGTTTATAGGATCATTTGTTTTCAAATATAAACCATAATTTTATTAACATATAAACGTAAACACAAGCAAAATCTCAACGTACGTTGGTCTGACACACACATATATATATATATATATATATATATATATATATATATAAATGTGGTTATGCGAAAATGCAAGGCGTTTGGTTGAAATCATTTATGCGTATCTAGAAAAAATAAGTTACTTGCAGTTCGATTTTGAAAGCTGGTCAATCTAGCATTGATCCTACTTTAAAATGAAGAGCATTCAACTTTTAAGTTCCCCATAAGCAGCGGTCTTTTTTCCTTTACTAAATAAGTTCGGAAAAAACCCCTAAAAATCAAACAAAATATATTGTAAACCTGTTTTTTTATTGATACATTTACATTCCACGAAAAATGTCACATGCGCACATGTGGGCATTAGCGGACGCGTTTGTTTTATTAAACCAGTAATTCTTAAAAGCAAAATACAGATTGATATAAACGCAGAAAAGACAATATAAAGAAATGCAAAACACACAAGAAATAATAGAAAAAAAAAAACGTAAATAAGAAGGCAACAAAAAAAAAGAAGAAAGAAACACAGTTGTATTTTTTTTTTACTTTAAGCGAAACGCTAAAGATTTCTGCACACGTACACACGTATATAACTATAAAACATGTATAACATTAAATATATTATAAACACAGGCATGCTAATTCCGCAAGTTCTACGTGACACTTATTCACAGCTGAATTGCTTCTATATGAATTTAACTGAAAAAAAAAGGATGTAAGTTGTAACTGGATAACAAAAACGTGTAGAAAAAATTGGTATAACGCCCTGAACGCACGTTTGTTTCCATATATATATATACGTAAAGAAAACGCGCACACGTAGACAAATGTATGTTGGCATTTAAACTTACGGACTAATGTTTGTGGGGTTATGATTACAGACAGGATCTTAGGTTAGCCAACTTTTATATATAAGTGTAGATTTCGGCAGACTAAGCGGTTTTTATTTTAGTTGGACATGTGTAGAAATAGAATCAAGCATACACACTCACGTGTGGGATTTGGCACATCTATATATTCTGACACGAGTGATGTCTACTGGAAATCAACCACATTTACCAGAAACTAAAACAACGATTACTTAAGCATGCAACTAAAAAGGCACGTGTTTTGAACACCGGCAGTTTTATAAAAATTTCGTAGCCAGATTTGGACAGGCGTATGCATACTTATGTTATTATTAATCTAAGTATAGGTAGATAAAAAAAAACAAAAAAACGTAATCTAATGGTGAAAAAATATTTGTTTTGCATTGATAACTGTATTATACTTATTGGTCTACCGTCTCTCTCTCTCTCTCTCTCTCTCTCTCTCACACACACACACACTTACACATACACATACACATATACGCATTTTGTATATACAGGTGTGTGTGTTCATGCTCTAATGCATATCAACTTCTACATAAATGCACAAAGTAATAAAATAATGAATATTTCAAAAATTAAATCATTTTGATATAATTTCATATCTATCTATCTATCTATCTATCTATCTATCTATCTATCTATCTATCTATCTATCTATCTATCTATCTATCTATCAAAATTCTACACCTACCCTACATATGCACACAAGGTGTTGGTGAAAAGTTCTCGGTGCGACCAAAAAGCATTGAAAATTGTGGTTTGCTCCTTTTTGAAGGTTTTGGGAAAAAGTCGAATTGTAAACTTTTCAATGCTCCCATCCTTATGTGTGTGCTTGTGTAAAACACACACACACACACACACACACACACACATATATATATATATATGTACATATATATATATATATATATAGGCATATGAAAAACATCCTGTATTTACGTTGGATAAACACACGTTTTTAATGTAAGTAGTAAACTCTCACTGTCTCGTACGCACGCGCAAACGCCTTATCAGACACACAGACACACGCAGACGCACGCGCGCACGCATTCGTGTGTGCACATCGACTATTGTAGATAGAAACGTTTCGGCGGATGTGTACATCGTAGCCATTCCACATGCCGGTTCATTTACGACAGCCAACATGGAAAATTCCAAGGACCTCACTGCAACGATTTGTTCTTCGACTTAGCGAAAGGATTCCATCCCGATAAGTGTTGAGTCTATTTCCTACTGGATCTAACAAAATTGGGTGTTATTACCGAAATTCTGAGGATACGTTTAGTTTAAAACCCTTTCTCATATTCCCTTCCAACCGGAAAAACTGGAATTATTTAAACATAATACATATAAAGATATCGTTTATCTTTCAATACATGTAACAAGTATTAACATTTTAAGAATTTTTCTGTATATGCATAAAGATATATATATATATTGTTATAAATTTTGATCATTTATACGTATTTATTCTTATATATATCTGTGAATTAATATATAATTCTTGCAGCCTAAAAAAATGAAAATTATTATATTTAAAATTACGAAGATTGTTATAAAAAAAACACAAAATTAATGTTCTTTTTGAAAAATGACCGAATTTCGAAAATTTATCTACCAGGTTTGAAACTGCATTATATCTTTAAAAACAACTGGGAACCTTTTAAAACTTGCATGCCTGTGTAGATATAGGCATATATATATATATATATATATATATATATATATATATATATATATATATATATATTTGTATATATTGTGCACTCACATAAATACACACGGATAGTATAATTCTAGCGTACCGATTCGTGAAAAAGAAAAAAAAATTAATTGAAAGTACAGTTAAATATAAATTTTGACACAATCATTAGCTTGGTAAAATCATGTGGAATAAGCATATCAACAATTTAAAAATTTAATACAAAATCGATATAAAAGAATATAGCAAAACATTTTATAAGATTCCGTTGCATACAGAACCTTATTTATATCTATACTTACACATATGCATTTAATACTCTTTGCTGCATTCGAAATAATACCTACACCCACACAGAACCGTTCACATGCTTAAACGCTTTCAAACATGCATGTATACACGTGGTTATAGCATGTAATAAACAAAAGTTACAATACTCAACATGCACACGTGGACATACTAGTGTGTATATATATTACCATATGCACTCACTTTCTACGGTTGGTGTATATTTTGAAATACAGATAAGCAAAGAGAAAAAGGGTGTATGAGAGGGAGAGAGAGAGAGAGAGAGAAAGACAGACAGAAACCGAGAGAAAGGATGAAACAGAGTGAGAGAGAGAGAGAGAACTAGAAAGAGAAAAATAGAGCGGGAAAGAGTGAATGAAATAATCATACTTGCCCCCCTCTCTAATGGCTTTGCATATGTATAATTTTTAAATGCATGTCCTCAACATCAATCTGCACATCTTGTAGGGCCTAGGCAGAGTCCGTCAAATACTTACATCTCTCTATATACATCTATATTTATATTAATAGCAGCATTGACATGTAGATATGCAGAAAGCGAGCACGTGCGTGCATTAGCATTTATATATATATATCTACGTATGTGTGTGTGTGTGTGTGTATGTGTGCATAAATTTTCACACTCGATCATTGTGAATTTGTTGCGCATATATGTATATCCAGGTGATATGTATTTGCATATTCATAAAGAAGGCTGACCTTATAATAGCGAAAGCAGAGTTATTTTATACAGTTCTGTGTGACACTAGTAAAATTTATACAATCTGTAAAAACCTTTTCCATATCCCGGAATCCCTTTTGTACCTTGATCACAATATACACACATAGAGATGAATGTAAACTCATAAGAACTCATATATCGCTTCTATAAATAAAAGAGTCGAATATCTTTACCTATAGCAAGAGATAGCTAAGCCCTTGTGAGAGCCCCTTTTTCTGTAAAATTTCTCATCGCTTTTCTTCTTAAATTCAAGATCTGAAAACGAGATCATTTATTTGCATTCATACTTTTCAATCAGCCTATCCGTTTTTAAAATTTATTTTTTACCCTATACATATTGTTGGGGGAGCTGGTTTCGAAGATCACTAACCAGATAATTAATAAGAAGAAACTAATACTAAAAAAGCGAATAACAATAAAAGTGAATTAACGACAGCATTAAGGCTGCAGCAACTGCTTTTATTTTCAAATAACACAAATTAAATAATAATAAAAACTGCCTTAAAAATATAGACGTTAAGATAGATACACGTTTAAATAAATTTGCAATTTACTTACACGCATTCTATACACCGATTAATATAAAAAATATGTATTGATATATCGACAAATATTTGCATGGGTAGATATAAATATGCATATAACTATATATTTTTAAAGAATAGCTATATATATTCATAAATATCTACATATGCATTTGTATATCTGATTTGTTTTTTTATGTCTATATTGCTTCATTCACAGTAGAAAGCCCCTTAACGTTGACATAAAAAAACCTTACATTTCCATTCCTTAGCCTTTTTCTCCCTTTCCTTCCATCTTTTCGTTACTGCGCGACCCCATCTTACGCGTTTGCTTTTCGTTGATTTTTACCTTATTTTTCCAGTTGTATTCATTCGAACGCTGAGACCCGATTTTTAAAACAGTTATGTCCCTCCCTCCGATCCCATCAGTTTCAGCTTTATCTTCTTTTTCAATCTAAAATTCAAATAAAGATTTGAAGAAAATAAAAAAAAAATAGTGTTATTTCTCATTATAGGAACATATTTAAACGTAAAGGGGTGGATCAAAATATTCAAGACTCCTTGTTGCGGGAAGCACGTTCTGAACCCGCGCAATACTCTCTAACCATATTTTCATATATTTCTATCTCTTTTACTTTCATTTTCACTTTCACTTTTACACCTACAGATAACAACACTTACAACATTCCGAGAAGAAGTTTCTGGTGGGCATTTATAGGGATCTTTAATCGAGGTGCAAAAACATTAAGGTGTGCACATAACACGTTTTTATTCGCGCGCATAGTATCTACTCAACAACACGGAGCCACATTATACGGTTGTGCATTAACCAATACGGTAAGCTGCGTCACGAACAGTTGATTTAATAGAACTATTTGATCTTTTGCTATCTTCTAACGATAGCTAGTGGAGGCAAATGTTGACTGCAATGCTATTGTGAACTCCTTCCACATAAGCTAGGCTAGACACGTGTCACGACAACCGTCGTACGAGGTGGAGTTTTTATCTTATTTGCAAAAGCAGAAGAAAGCAATATAAAAAGGTTATATGCAAAGAAGTTTAGTGGGGAAGTTGTATTGATGAAAAAGAATATATTTTCAGAAATATTGGTTAATATATTCGTACATACAAATCTTCATAGGCAGATAAACTTAAAGGGTAGAGAAATGAATAGAAAGATTACGTTTAAGATATACGGAGATATATAATAATATCAAAGATAAAAAAAATGATGTGTTGAGACAGAAATAGATAAATAGATAGGTTTCATCTTTAACAGTTTCAGGAATATAACCTTTTCTTTTGATAATTTCTTTCGGTGTGAAAAAAGAAACATTAAAATATACTTGAATGACAGCATGAGACAATCGCATTCGACACGACTGTTAAAGCAGATTTATAACGCAACTATTGGTTGCCTAACCACGCGTTAAGTTTTATGAGGGGAGTTTTGTTTTTCTACCATAGGGATTGATATTATTGCTTAATTAAGAAAAGACCTCTTAACGAAGTGGGGTTAGAGTGTTTTGTTATTCTGTTTGAACTTTCTAACCTAAAATTCTAAAATTTTGAGAAAAAAAATAAAAAGGAAAATTCTTAGTGAATCTTTGAATGAGTTTTTTAGCCTATTTTTAAAATATCTGAATTTTACTAGGCGTGTGAACTTAGCCAATAATCGACAGTTGATGGGATAGATAAATTATTTTAGAAACTTGTTGTCACTTAGTCTAAATTCTGATTTGAAATTTTATCGAATAATTAATATTTGCTTAGAATATATAATTAAGAACATAAAAAAGAAAATGAACAACAGCAGCAGCAGCACCGGCACCAATAATAATAATAATTATGTAAACATTGGAAGTAGTAGCATCAACAAAAATCAAATCAACTGCTCTTACGGTGAATTACATAAAAGAACAAAAAATTTGAAGATTTAAATTTAATGTTGGTGGTTTGCTTTACTACAGACGTAAACAATTTTTAATAATGGAGTAGAAGACTTTCTGTCTTTGTGAGTCACTTAAGTACTTAATCTATGTAAAGAGATCATATCAACAATAACATCTGTGGCTAAGTATAAAAGAAAAGAGTCATCGACCGCGTCTACTTTTCACAACCAATTAGCAGCTTCGCAAACACAAGAATATCAAACACACTAACTTTAATCAAAGAGAACTAGACGCAAAAAGGATAAAGAAGTCCATGCTTTTCGTTTCTGCATTTATTTATGCTGATGAGCAACTGAAGAGCTCGTTTTTTTGCCACTACTTATGATTTTGCGAGGGTATTGCGTGTAACTACTAAACTTGCTCGTAATACGTGCACCTAAGCCACTTTTTACAAATCCGGAACAACAGAATAGATTGAAAGATTTTGCAAAGCAATCAAGAAAGATGATATCGAAAAGAACAACATAATCAGCTGAAATAAAAGCTTATATTTTATTTAAGATTTTTTAAAAATTTATATATATATATATATATATATATAACGAACACATTTATGAATTTTAATTTTAACAGCAAATTATTGTGCAAAGAGAAGAAATATTAGATTATATACCCGGTCGGTGAGACTTATTGCAAACTATTCATTTGAAACAATATTTCATTTATATCTAAATATTCAACCCTTTTTAATGTCTCCCTATGGTTTGTAAAGAAGACTAAAAAACACGATCCCCATGGAGTATGGGGCCAGCGTGCAGCCTCGCTTCATTCTGATAAGTTTGGCAAACGAATTGATTGTTTTTTAGGCATACACGATCATCTTTTCCGCAACGCACCTATCTATATATCATTTTTTTTACTCTATTTTTCTCAATAAAAGGTTCAAGAACAACTTAAGGTAGAAGGTTTCTAATTAGGTTTATTGTGAGGTCGTAAAGAGAATAAGAAGTGCAGATTATGAGGATATACAGGAAAGGTAAATGTTGACCACAGACTTGAAGAGGATAAGATTGTAGCGATCGGGGAAGCATCCTATCGGGAGTCTGTTATACGACATATCAATATCTATCTATCTATCTATCTATCTATCTATCTATCTATCTATCTATCTATCTATCTATCTATCTTTTATTTTTTTCGGTAATCAAATTGAATATAGTGTCATCTTCTAACCTCACCTACTCACCCATTCATGTTATACGCACTTAATAAACCTTCCATATAAATTTATCGGTAGCACTCTATTGACTAAAACGTAAATATAACTATATAGTGTTTAACTTAATGACCTTCCTCGAAAATTTTTCGAAAATTTTTGTCACTTTTTTCTGTCATACATGCACACATACATACATACATACATGTATATCTTAATGTGTCACCCTCTCATGCACTTAAACTATATTCTATGGAACGGAAAACACAATGTTCGACACTTTTACACAAATAAAACACACTGCACATAAAAAGTGCTGATATATGAATACACATAAATACAACAACTATATGTACGCATTCACAATTTCATAAGGTAATCGTCCTGTTGAAAGTTATCGAGATCCGAATGTGTGCACATACGAGGACCCCATGATTCCTTCACAGAACACCACTTCTCTTCGGGCATTTCTGTGGATGTTTATATATGCATATATATATAAAATAATAAACACGCGTAAATAAGAACTTAACCCATTTGTATAGAAATGCACACGACAGTCTGATTTTTTATCCAAATGCGTAGCGACACACACACACATATGCGAAAATGAATCGGCAGGTTGACACATATACAAACATAGATTGAATCTAAAAAAGACACGCATCTCTCGCAAGCGAGCCTTTTTTTTGGTCTTACCAGACGCGAGAATTCACTGTTATATACATAGTGCTTCTGGTACAACTTAGTTCACACACACACACACACACACACACACACACACACACACACACACACACACACACACACACACACATCACACATACACGAAGATTAGATCCTATAATGAAACATACACCCACTTACAAACACACACGCAGATTTTCTCTATAAAACATACGCGCGCGCGCGCTCGTACACACATTGATTCTCATCTGTAATAAATTTTTGATAAATCATTATTTTGATTTCTATTATGTGTACATTCACGCCCATATAAGCAAATTTCATACGCAGATTAATAAATAAATAAATATATATATATATATATATATATATACGTACACACACACGCACACGCAAACACACACACACACACATATATATATATTGACACTCACATATACATTACTACTCACAAACATGCACATACAGAACGACTAAAGATTTTAGGATTTACACACATAAATAAGCCTATAAACAGACGGTCGTACATTTTAATCATATACTGACGCATGTTAAAGCGTTGACAAAGACAAATATACAAACACAAACACAGTGACCAACAAGACGCACACACCCCCACACACACATGTATGTGTACATTAACATAGTGAATGCATTGACAATTGACATATATACATGTATACAAGTAAATGCCCTCGTCCATATTCTGAGTATAGGCAAGATAGATAACTTGGTATAGGCAAGATAGAATACACTTATCTTCTTACAACTCGAGGTTGAATGCGCGCAAAATAAGTTTAATAACCTCCGATGTCGTTAAAAAGATTCATCTTTTTTTATTAGCAAAACCACAAACGGATCTCCTTGTCGAGATAATCAGATAATAGTAAACCAGATAATAATACAATAAATTAGCTTCCAAACGATTCCGTTTGTTTTTCCTTTTTTTTCTGCATTTATATTACCATTTTTTCGTTACTTAATAGAATTTTTGATAGTTTATTATTATTATTATTGTTCTTTTTTTAGATTCTGGCATTCGTTCTTTTCTTCTACTTGTTCAAATATTTTTCTTTCTCTCTCCACATTGTCATCTGCCTCTTCTTTCATTGTCAACAGAATAGCTTTTTTTTCACTAGTCAATCCACTAGCCAATCTGCTTACAAGATAATAGCTAACCAGATACGTGTCGTTCCCTTGCTGTGACCACTCTCTACTTGGTGAAAACGGCCACTTCTACGACACTAGCATTTTCGAACGACACGCAACAGCTGCAGATACACTAGTAGTTGTAGTACGACTACCTCTAGATACTGAAATAGTAGTCTTAGTATCATGGTGATAGATCAGTCAGTAGTTATAGTTTTACTATTGTGGTTGTGATCTATGCTTTTATTAGAAGCCAAAAGCCAAAAAGCTGATAACGACACTCCCCAGTGATGTCACTTCACCTCTAGTTTTAGCAGCATTAAAGGAGAGAGCGCAGAGATCGATATTTACTTTGATGTAGGGATAATTCAATTACGACCACCACTGATAACTGTTGTAATATCGCTATCAATAAGGATTCTCTAGATTTTACAAGTACACAAATGCACACACTCCTTAAAGACAGAATGTCCCCTGCTATACTTGTTGCATTAGAGCTAGATATCATACTGCCAGTTGTTACCTAAAAGACTCGCCTTTCCAAGCGAGGCTTTGTAAACCGTAGTAGTAGCAGTAGTAACACCAAGCGCGCAGTTTTGTCGTTTTGACACTGAAGCCGCCGTTGTAGTAGTGGTGGTAGCCCTGGTGGTTGGAGTTTTTGTAAATAGTAGTAGTTATTGTTGTCATTTTATTTTATTTTTTGATTTTCTATATAAGTAATTTTATTTAATGGAAACAAAATTTCGTAAAGCTAGGAAAAAAGAAAGCGAAAGAAAAGAGAGAAGAAAAGAAAAAAATCAACAAAAATACACATAGCAAGACCATTTCTTATACACGTTACCGGTGTATATAGTATTTACCGGCTTTTTATTGGAGTCACACGTTGGATGTTTACATGGAAGGAACAAGCGAAATCGAACAGAGAAAAACAAATCTATATACGCGCAATATTAAGACGCTTTTTACAACAGCAACAAACTACGAAAAATCTGATATTTGCAAGAAAACACACAGGTTATTTTTCTTTTAAACCTAGTCTCTCTATCTTTAATAAGTCTACGATCGAAAAAAAAAAGAGGAAGAATTTTTCATTAGTCTAATTTATATTTCGTTTCGTTAGTTTAAAGTTAATGAAAACCCGACATATTTTTTTAACGCTTCCACATCTTTCTTTGAAAATGCATTCAAGATTTCGTAGGTAGTCGCTAGGTTAGTAGTGGTATTAAACTATTCGTGTGTATGTATGCATGTGTGAGTGTGTGCGTGTGTATGTGCGTGAGTTTTATTTATATGAGAAGAAACGTGTCACTGAGTGATTGACTATATACTCGTATGTGTGCTTGTGTGAGTGCGTCCGTGTGTATGTGCGTGCGTGTGTGTGTGTATGTGTGAGTGTTTTTTTGGTGGGGAGTGTTTGTGCATGTGTGCCTGGGACTAAATGTTTTAAGAAAACGAGAGTGAAACTCTTTGACTGGTGCTCTATATACATACATATCAATAGGACCTCTACTTTAGCGATACACACGTTTAGTTACTGGAATTCCACAAATTAGATACAATTATATGTAAATATATCAATCCATTCATCCATCCATCCATCCAGGCATTCATACATAAAATATATATTTAACCTACCCTATATATATATATATATATATATATATATATATATGTAATATTTCTATTTAGCTACATATATATATGCATATATGCATATATATATGTTCATATACCGTGTGATAAATAACGAGACCGCAAGAATAAAAGAAGAAAAAAAAAAAAAGAAAAAAGAAAGAAGAAAAAACCAGACTAGTCAAGGTATATAACCGCAGCTGGCGACTAAGGATTCCCCTTATTTTGTTATATTGAAAAGAGTTGTTCGCTGATAAAGTCACGTGGTTTTCTGTCCAATCATTAGGTTATGATTTTACAAAAAGGTGCTAATCGAACGTTACTATATTTTCAGCCTACAACTATTGTCCCAGTTATTGTCCTCTTTTTCTTTTTTTTTAAAAGATGACAAGAGAAACGGCTACGTCGTTTTTTTAAGCGTAAGACAAACGAATTAAAAAAAAAAAAAGAAACACCTGGTAAAAAAAAAAAATGCAAAAAAGAAAGAAAGAAAGGAAGACAATCACTTACGTCCAAAAAGAATTAATGTAAAAAAAAAATACCTATATTGTTATAAACACTTTTTCAAAATTACATCAGCAAGCATATTGTCGTATAGGACACACAAGAACACACACATGCATATACACAGTGGCATAAAATAAATATTCTTTCTAGAGGTAGCCATATAAAAGTATTTGAACAACTTTAGGGATAAAAAGTTTCTACTTAAAAAGGTAGGAAAATATAGAAAAGAAAAGGCTGCAGTTAAAATTAAGGTTTTAGAATTGTTTTAAAGAAAAATAATCATAAAAGATTTGAATGCTATACTTGGGAAAACAAAACAACCAACAAATCGAGAGAGTCAACATTTCGGCAAATTCTGCTGTTTTCTCTACAAACGCAGAGAGATTACTTCTTTATAACGGCACGTAAATACGCATGCATGCACTTGGCTGATGGAATAAAAAGAAAGAAGGCGGGAAAATAAACCGAAAACAAAAACGTGCGACACCTTCTCTCCGGAAATGCATGGGGAAATAAAACATGTTTTAATATTTAGTGTAGTTATAATAATAACAAAAGAAACAAAGTGAATTCTCATGGTCGTTTACCTCTTCACAGTCATTCGGATTGTTCTGGATTGAAAAATGTATTTAAAAATGGAAACAGAATTTGCGTACAGCGTACAAAGAACTTTCCAAGAAATTAATAAGAAACAAAAAAAATGACAAAAACCAATTTGACCACTGGCAAAGAAAAAAAAAACACACACACAAATAAACATCAAAGTAAGGCCAGATATTTACACACACATATATTTTATTTATTTATCTGCATAATTATATAAATCAAGTACAAATACATACACATACAAACACGTACACACAACTCACCCACACAGAGAGAATTACAAATATATATGCAGTCACACTTACGGACATCAAATTTTAAGACTGAAACAGGAAACAGTTGGCCCTCTTATAATGCCGAGGCTAGTCGTTAGCACGAAATGTCAAGTGTCCTGATCACAAGAAGAAAGAGTGATACCAATTTGGCCGTAAAGTACACCCCATGCGCCCGCGAACAGACAGATGATGAGCTGGAGGAGGTCTCCATTATCAGTCGCGATAATATTCCAGAGAAGAAAGTCGGGGACCTAGACGTCGAACAAGGAGTCAGCGTTACAGTAAACGGACCTCGGGTGCTACCGGGCGTCGGGGTTTTCCAATCGTCGTCCGATCGCACTAAACTCATAGGCGAACGTCTCAGTTCGCAGATCTCATTACCGTCACCTGTCTACTCGAACAAAATAGTCGAGCAGACCTCCTGTAAATCGACGTCGAAACAGAGCCTTTTGGACATTGTAAGCAACCGCATCGAAAAGGTCAAACAACGGAAAAGGCCGTCTGGGGAAGATTTCGCCTTGATGCGAAAGATTCGACCCACCGAGCCAGTTACCACACGTGAAATACGTAGGCAGCGTAAGAAAGAAATAAGCCAGATATTTGGTAACAAAAGACACCGACAGCAAGACCGTATCGAAACCTCAACCAACAATACAGATAAGGACGGATGCAAGTGGACATTCGTGTTTGATCCGTCCGGCCGTCTCTCCTACTGGTGGTCAGCAGTGGTTAGCGTTGCCTTTCTCTACAATTTCTGGGTTCTTATCTATCGCTTTGCCTTTCAGGAAATACGCGCAGATACTACTTACCTGTGGTTTACCTTGGACTATACGGCCGATTTTCTATACATCCTGGACATTGCTTTTCATTTTCGCACAGGATTTCTCGATGAAGGAGTTTTACAGACAGACGCTACAAAACTGAGAATTCATTACATGAACACGACAAGATTTTATATCGATTGTTTATGCCTCCTACCGTTAGACTTTCTCTACCTCTCGATCGGATTTTGTTCGATACTTCGCGGTTTCCGTTTAGTTAAAGTTTACCGATTTTGGATGTTTCTTGATCGCACAGAACGCCACACCAATTACCCAAACGTTATTCGTACAGCCACTCTCATGCACTATTTGTTGGCATTGTTTCACTGGAATGCTTGTCTCTATTATATTATTGTCTCCAGGATAGAAAAAGCGACAGCCGACTGGAAGTTTCCCAAAGACGAGTCGGATGTTCTGAAACAGTATTTGCACGCCCTCTACTGGAGTACCTTAACACTTACGACAATCGGCGACCTGCCGACACCTCGTTCTACTGGAGCTTACCTCTTCATCATCTTCGAATTAATTTTTGGTTTACTATTATTTGCAACCGTCTTGGGACATATTGCTAACATCGTCTCATGCGTTAGTGCCGCCAGAAAAGACTTTCAAGGTGAGTTAGAATTATTTCATCCGTTTCGTTTTCGATGTTTTGAATAGGAGAAGTTGATTGGTTCGTTTTTCTCGACTACAAGTCAAAACGGTTGACGTCAGATGAATTAACGAGAGGCATAGGAGATTACCATTGTCATCATTTGTGTTAGATACACTGGAATTTATAACATAGCTTGAGTGTTGAATCACTCATAAAAGTAATTCTTCGTTTGAATCAATTTCATGACAAGAAAAGCCAAAGCACATTAGCTAAGCTCCGTTTCGTGGACTGAAGCTGAGGTACAACATTACCGAGTCCAGCAGAATTAGGTTTTGACTGATTTGTTTTGTTTTCTGACTTATTATTCTTTTACAGGTTATTTAAAGCCAGGAAATATTTTTAGATTGAAAGTATTTTTGAGATACTAACTGACACTCGTCATACCAATTAATCCCTATCTGAATGGAGAAGAGGTGTGTAGGTGGGGACTCGACCCTCTTTCTGATTTTTAATTCCCGTCCTTTATGCATTACACCACCTGTACATGCAGGCAATATTAAGAGTTTTATTTGAAACGTGGTTTCGTATGTAAGGTAGTGGGTTTTAATTTTTGTCACAAATAACGATACACCATCTTTCTTCATCAACTTTCGTTAATTATCAGTATTTGTACTGGCCTTGTGTCAGACTAAGTTTCATCCTGCTAAATCAAGTAGTTATTGAAACAGTATATACAAATATGTTTTTCTATTAACGAGAAATATATAATTATGCAAATCCATATAAAGCAAACAGCCACCGCCACAATTAGACATACGTTTAAATACGTGCATTGAATGATGTAAACTGTATCTGGTCGGATGTTCCTGCCATTCGATTCGGAGTCCTTGACAAAATTCAAAAGAGGATCTGCAATGTAATCGATCCCGATATGGCAGCTCGACTTCAGTTACTTTCTCACTTATAGGATGTGGCTTCCCTCTGTCTTATCTACAAATATTATCACGGCTTCTGCTCTTACGAGCTTTTTGCCCTGCTACCCCGACCACATTAATTTACTCGTGCTAATAAATTACCAACTAGGTACCACTCTTTTGCCGTAAAAATAGTCAAATGTAACCGACGCTTCTACTCTAACAGTTTCTTTTCTCGCATTTCCCGCCTGGGAAACTCCCTTCCGTCTACTTGCTTCCCTGATAACTACAATCTCCAAAATTTGATTATGTTTTTGCTGTCTTCTTTCGGCTGTCGAATCGACGTGATTCGTCGTGTGATACCACAGACATCCACTTAGAAAGATAATTTGTAGTGTTATCTCTGTTTTAATTGTTTCTATTTAATAGGTAGCAAGTAGTCTTTTTAAAGTCTAATTTTTTAAGCGGCATCCATTTTGTTCGAAAGGAAACGGGAAGTAAATGAGTGAATGATGGGTTTTTAGAGATTAAATGGCAATAAAACCGAGAATAGGTTATATCCGTGTGCCGGTCTATATTAACAGTAATGTTTCGAATTGGAGAGAATTCTGGCCCATCCTTGGCGAGAGACAGACTTGTTTGTCGTGTGGTTCCTGTGCCGTCAAATTTGTATTGCCAGCCACACAATGGAATGTGTAAATGGGCGAGGAGCTGACACAGCAGAAGTTGTTCAAAGTATTACCTACCTACCCATCGAGACCAGTAGGTAAAGCCCTGAATATATATATATCTGCATATAGTATGAGAAACCGGGTTCACCTTCTTATTTCTCAATGTGGCGTTTGTCTTTCATCTAGTTACATCGTGAGTATTCATCACGCTCTTTACCGACTTTCGGTGCACACTGACGAGGTCGATAACCGAAATACAACGTGGAGGATAATCATTATCCGGTCGGCAGAAAGGTGGGCAAGGGTCGCGTAGTATGTTTACAGTTTGTATCAAAGCAAAAATTCATCTGTCAATTTAAGGTGAATTGATACTTACAACTAAACAACTACTGATAATCGTATAGATTTTCTTCTAAAGTTTTCTGTGTAGATAAACATACGCACACGTAGAAGTAAAGACATGTATATTTATATAAACAATCTTCATAATTAATCATCATATTTATTTCTCAAAAGTAGTGACATATGAGTTGATTTTATGGGCAAATAGAGAATCAGGCTGAACGAGGAATAGTATAGACCGACCAATTTCAAATCATGATTGAATTAAACAAATTATAATGGTTTAATAAATTAAGCTATAATTAAACAAATAGAAAAGTAAATTTAGTGATCGATGTATGCAATAATAATAATAAATTATAGAAAAGCAATCACAAAAGATTAACAAAAATACATGTTGAAAAATCTAATCATATTGAAAGCGAAGATCATTGCTGAATACTGAGCTAGGAAGATTGAACTGAAAGCACACAGATTTGTTAATTATAGACAGTAAGGTATGGTCAAGATCCAGATGAACCCAATTGTTCTCGGTATCATATCATATAATTAGTCTGCTTATTCTACCCCTGGTAACTTAGCACGTGCGTACGTTACGCCCTGCCAATACCTCATAAATAATGAACAATTCCGTGTTGATCGCGTGGAAAGGCGGAAACGACATATCAGAGATGCTGTTTGGTGTCCGAGAGAGAGAGAGAGAGAGAGAGAGAGAGAGAGAGAGAGAGAGAGAGAGAGAGAGAGAGAGAGACGCTCTGCTATTACCTCATAAATAATAGACTGTTCTGTTTTGATCGCATGGAAAGACGTTAAACGACGCTGTTTGATTTCAATGAGAAACACAAAGAAAGAAAGAAGAAAATAAATCAAAATTAAAACAGAAAAGGCGGGAATCTTTCACTGGTACTATTAGTATATGTGTAATAACCGTTCTTTTATCTTTTAGTTTAGAAATGTGTATGTGTGTCCCAGTTCTAGATTAATTATAGCACAGAAAAGTGCATATATTAATCTAAGTGGCATTTATCAAGAACTTTATTTACGTGAAAATGTTCCTATAGCAAAAAAGCAGTCAGTTGTTATTAATTCACTGTTTGTCGTGTAAGCTTTTTCGAACTCCTTTTGTAAAAGGTTGTTGCTTGCGATGGCGAAAACAACAAATCTAGATTAAATGAACAGAATGTTTTTATTTCCTCCAATCGCTGATTGTTACAGTCAAAACAAACTCTTTGAAAACTTCGGTTTTCGCAGCTCAACTTCTTTATGGTTAGAAATGGTAGGCTGTTGTTTCAGTTCACATTGTTTTTAAAAGGTTTTCCTTCACGAAATAAAAAAAATAAGATGACCAATTTTGATAATAAGCTACTCTGACATGGCATGAATAAATGATACCTGCGAAGTTCATTTAAATTCCTTCGGTCAATTTCGGTAACATTTATAATTGTGATGCAAAATAGTAATTTCAGCAGTTGGCTGTCAAATTTTGGCATCGTTTTTACTGATTGCCGAATGACTAAAAATGTAATTTGAATTAATGTAGCTAAACATGTCTAGCTGAATAAATATTAGATAAAGCAGACTTGACAAGTGCCTAACCGATATTTATTTAATATGAATAAATACTCAGTTTTGGCACAAGGCCAAAATGGGGCGAGGGAAAAAAGCCCAAGATGGTCCACGCCATCTTATACCTAGCTAATCCGATTCACGACCCAAACATACTTCACAATTTTTCTCAATCACTACAAGAACTTATCGATCAACACTCAATCTGCCATGTACCAAAATACCGCAAAACATTCAGGGGACCTAAATCACCCAAAGTGAACATAAAAATTTTACAATACAAGTGTCTAACCGATAAAAGAAGACTGTATTGATTGTAACGAAGAATCGGGTCAACCCCACAAGAGATCCAGAGGGTGGTTGCATTTCACTTCCACAACTGGTTGTTGAAAGAGGAAATTTGTTTTAGAGTGGCTGGCGCTGACAGAATTTAAATACGAGCGATACTGGGTAGGTATTAGCCAGTAATCAGTGTCGGTGTGAGAACGAGAAAGATATATAAAAGCAATTTTTTTTCCCCTCGGTCGGTTTTTTCTCGATATGCAGGATCTTGCGGCGAAGTGTTGAGTTGGGGGCTTGCACCAGTGTTTGAGTTTACTTAGAAAACTAGGCAAGATGAACGTATTGATTTAATCGGCTAAGCTGTTTTTAGAACTAAAATATTTCAATACACCGTATCTTATTCACCCATCAAAAGACGAAGCTTCCCTGGTATATAATTTCTAATTCAAAAACAGATTCAAGTACTGATCCTTAATATGACCAGACCTATTGTTAGAGCTAATATACTCAAGAACGCACGTTCAGCGACTAATAGAATCAGTTTCGTTAGTTTTACAGAAGCGCATTCTATACCTACACATAAATAACATCAGTGCGTCTAATAAATTCTTCATCAGTTTATGGCTATTTGATGACGGCTATGATCATCAGTATCATAATCAATGAGTGTCCGTGTTAGTACAGTTCATTCGTGTAGATCAGAATAGAATTTCCACTGCCAAACAGAGGCAGTTTGACTTGATCATTACAATGAAGCAATAAAACAACTGTAGTCAGCTTAGACACGAAGTATATGATATAGCCAATTATTTCTATGTCATCTTAAATCTCTGTATGTTTAATTCACAGGAAAATTATACAATCATTTCCATAATTTAGAATATTTTTCAATTGAGACGAAAAAGCATAGGTAGAGACACAAGATGGCTTTTGAAAGATGCTATGAATCCTGACAAGGATTTATTGGTTAAAATTTAATCGGAAATTTTTACTTTATAATGTTCGATTTATGTAATTATTTTCCACTTCTAAATTAAAGGAAGTTAGCTATTGGAGTCAACCACCAAGATGGAAGATTTCCACGATGGAATCAACAGCCAGGTTTCCATGACCACGGCGTGCCTTCAAGCCAGAGGTATCGGCTGTGGTTTAATCTGGTGAGAAATGGACTGTGGCAAGTCTACTTGCCTAAGACACGCTACACATGAATGAATACCTTTCTAAATATTAGTATAAAATGGAGTTATGTGGAGTTACCGGGCCAGGTGCTCAGCTGAGAAGTGGCTCTACGGCAAATTGTGATAATAACGATAACTAAATTAAGTACAATGGCAAGGAAGATTAAGTTGAAAATAAATATTTGGTTTAAAATTTGCTTTTTTCATCTTTAGACCACAGAATTGTTGATATGCCAACTTATACATCAAATAATTCAGTGCAGTGAAAAAGGAAAGTTATCATACTGCAAAATAATTATTCGTTGTAAAATAAATGCTTTCTTTTAGGTGACATAATTATTTAAGTACATATATCACCCGTCTTTGACATATATGGATAAATGGATTTTGTTAATGGATTTTGGTATATATTTATAAATGGATTTTGTTAATGAATTTTCTAAATAAATACTTTTTAGTCACCACCAGCGTAATTTTTCGAGTGATTTGAATCCTGGATCACAAACTCCTATACATAAGTTAGATGAATGAGATCTTTTCAGGAGAGGAATGGTTTTCTAAATTTGAGTACCATATTATACTTATTTATTTACTAATTGAAACTTAGTTATAGTGGACAGCTCGTGAGAATCGAATTAATGTCTCAAACGAACTTGCTAACGAATGTGTTATGATAGGTACCAAAGTTACACGGTATATTAACTACTTTGCCTGTCCTCCTCTCAGTGATATTCGCCATCCAAGACAGCCCAGGAGAAACCGAACAATACGAAAATTATTATCAGGCCGTTTCTTATGATCATTCATCCGTTGATATAAAAAGATTTACATGATCATCTTTTGCGAGTGAGAATTCCAGTGGATGACTTGATGAAGGAATAGAGGAGAAATTTCTCCGGTTAAAAGAGGCCAAATAAGATGTCGGCGAAATAAATGTTCTCGAGTAGACGAGACAATATCCGGATAGACTTTGATTATAAAATTTCGCTGCAGATGGAAAGCGTCATCACAAAAGAATGTCTCGATGTCTCGATTAATAGATTTAATAATGCATATCCGTTGCAATTGAAATCAAAGTTTGCTTGATTTTCTGCTATATTAACTGAGTTCTGGAGGCCGTAATTAACCGAACTTGTAATTATCCTGAACATAGTTGAAATCTCGTAGTTTCTTTTCGGCCAGTAGGTTATCTGTAGCATCTTGAATCCTGAGAATCAGTTGTTCTTTGCTGAGTCCTGTTGGTCTTCTACAGCTGGCTGAAGATCGGTAGGTTATCTATAGCATCCTGAAGGCTCCTGGATCTCTTACAGCGTCTTGGGAATTGATGGGAACCTTGCAACATTGGTGAATCCTTTGGACACCTTCTGAATCTCGTGTATCAGTCTTCTTTAGAAAACTGTATATCGATTGGTTATCTGCCAGGTGATCTTTTGATCCCCTGCAGCACCATGAGGATTGGCACGTCCGATACAGTATTCTGAAGATCAACGAGTCCTCTACAAAATTACGAGGACTGATGGAATAATTTTTGAATTAATTGCGATTCATTTCGTGATTTTTTTCGCGTCGTCTCTTGGAGAATACTTTTAAATATTCGTATTGAAAATCGTGCTACTAAGATTTCGTCTTGTGCAAAAGTCAGCATCGATGCTTTTGTGGTTTCTCAAAAACACTAGATAAAGTCACAATCTTCTGCTTGGTTCACATCTCACTGTTCAGCCTATATAGTTCATAGTGGTAATATTTATAGCTATATCAACGTGATAGCTCTGATCGTAACAGAAGCCTCCTTGCGTGTGCACCTAATAATTGCAAGCGTGTCTTCAATGTGGCTAAATCTGACAGAATCCGACATCGTATAGCCTCTCACAAGGTTGGTTCTTACTGACTACTGGCGACGATTTATTAAGACTAAATCCTCAATATCTCTTCTTTTCACTTAATTTGAGGTATTATCTTACTTTTCATAAAGAACTAAGTCTCTATTATGTGATATACATATGATTCCATCCATGGTTTCTATTATCATCTCTTAACTTGATTCTCACAAAGTATGTAAACTCGATGCTATTACTGGAGAAGGGATACACAAATGTGCTCCTTAACTGAAACCTGTGCTCTCTAATCTCTACAATAAATGCATTGCCGATACTTGTTTCTAGCTAGATGAAAATTCTTTCCTGTAGTTCCTGGTTTTAAGAACTCTGGTGAACTGTTTTAACCTTCGAACCCATTAGTCTTTTATTACATTTTAAGTTGATTAGAACACCAAAATGTTTAAGCAGCTCACCTCACAGGAATTTTATTCAGACAATTAGGCTTTTGCTTCTCTAGGAGAACGGTTATTGCTTAAAAACTCTGTTAAGCTTTAAACAAAAATGGTGTAGCTCAGGCTGTTGCTTTAGACATCTCGAAGACGTATGACAGAATTTGGTATGCCGGGATTCTTCAGAAGTTGAAGGGTTATGATCTTTCTGAAGCAAAATTTTGTAAGAGACAATCTTATCAAATCGTGAAATTAAAGTTGCCTTGACTGATCATTCTTCTAGCTCTTAATTCGAGTGTCCCCAAGTTATCTATCTTAATACCTATGTTGTTCCCAATTTTTATCAACGATATAATCAGTTCTTGACTCGGTATATATTTATTTTAATAATGTTTCATAGGTGCTATAAGGTTAAATTTATAGCTGAAATGATCTTCAATCTTTTAAGTGACTTCTTAGTTTTAAGGCCTCCAAAATAAAACTGCATCTTTTTCTCCTTCCATAGCTGCTACCCATTGCGCCTTCTCGGCCTAAGTTTTACCATTGACGATTGCAGAGTGATTTAAAAGTAACTCTCCATTTTGTGTATGATAGATCTCTTGTGAGAGGCCATCATACATAAAACAGAAAGTTACTTTTCAATTGCCTTGCATAAGGTATCAATTTCTAGGTTTGCTTCTTGGATGGTTGGTACACTATGTCATTCTAGACAATTTTCTCGCCCGTATGTCTTGCACATTTATAAGTCTACCATTCGCCCATGCAATAGTTATTTCAACCACGTCTACTCTGTAAATAGCAGAACTGTATATCTAAAGATCTTTAAGAAAATTCAAAGACAAATCTGCTTTTTATCGGCCAATTACCTTGTGTTTACGAATTTAAGTGTAGTGTTAGATTGACAATTACGTCTCATCATTTTACTGTTGAAATTGCTAGATGTCGCCATGAGATTTATGCTAACATTTTTTTCTATGGCATTTCGCACTTGCTGATTTCATTTCTACTTTTTTTCTTTCCTGTTAAGTATGATTTTCGAAAATGTAAATGAAAAATTTTCATATGTCTCTTTGAATCCTGTTCTTTTATGGCTCCCTTTCCTCAATTATGTTTTACTGATATTTTCACCCTTCGTAAACACTTGCGTCTTACTAACATTATCGCATGGCTCGGGTTGCAATGATAAAAAAAGGTTCCTCGCTGAATCCTATGAATCAATGGGTTTTTGCAGTAAACGGTGGATTGTTAGGTCCGCTGTAGCAGCCTGAGATCAAGGCGTCATCTAAAACAGTTCATCTCAAAATGATGCGGCATGCCTGCATTTTTTTCAATGTTCCAGTGTCAGTCGAGTAAAGTTTTCTAATCTAGATGAAGGGCTTGCACTCCCACCAGTTTTGTTTTAGATATATCCTATTTCAGTGTCATCTTGAGACTATCTGTACTAAACATGAGGAAATTATGTCATATTCATTCTAATGCCAACCATCATTGACGTAACAAGTTTGCCAGGGACCGGTACACTATTTCTGCCATATAATTACATAATAACGACCCAAGAAAAATATTATTTGAACATTTCGAGGATTATTTATTTGTGCCAGAAAGATATAATGAATATAATAAAAGTTGTATCATATATATTGTTTTATATTGATTTTATAGAAATATATGTCCATGAAAGTGGCTTTTCCGTATTCCTAGGTGTAGTCCCCATAAAGTCACAAGCCCATCATTATGATTGTGTCATACGTATTTCACTTCACTGTTTTTGCTGTTCATTATATCGCATTCGTTAGTTGTATAGCAATGATATTTAACGTGATAATTACCGTGAGTGGTTAATCGAAAAATGTAACCATAATAAACATACAATTAAAATGAAAATGTTAAGAAAAAACAAAAAACAAAACAAAATAAAAAAAACAACAAAAATATCCCGGCAATGCTTTAAAGAATCGTGAAGATTAGTGGGTCGTTTCCAGCTGACAGTCGATTAATAGGCTTAGAATCCTGTCATGGCAAATGCTTTCATACATATTGAGAATCTTCGTAAACATTTTGCATAAAACTGAATAGATAACATAATTTAGATACAGTGTAAGGAATATTTTCAAAGAGATTTGTTAAGTAAATAAAAACAAAATTCCAATGTATACGTAATAGATTGTGTCGTCATTTGCTTAAACTTTACAGTCAATCCAAAAATGAAGTATTGATGCCATTTTGGGGCTGAAGCTTTTAATCTCAATTGTACAATCTTCACTTTCCAGACTTAATTGAGATTAAAAGCTTTTAAGCAGACTTGAAGACGATAAAATGTACTTTTTCAATTCTAAAGCTTTTTTTCCATCGACGAAACGTCGCAAGCTTATCGCTATTCTATCGCTATTTTCATGACCGATGTTCGGACGAGCTGCATTATTTACCAGTTCAGACATTCACAGCTAGGATCGGCTATGCTACACATCAAGGGTCAAATCATCTTCGTCTCCTTCGTATTCCATTAGTAACTGCACTTAGAATACTTTTTCAAGATAACCTCTAATTCGTGGAAAAGGCTCCCGAGAGGATGCTTCCAGTTTTAATCTCTTCAAGTCTAGGATCAAATACTATCTGTCATACATATCATCTGAAACTTTACTAACTCCCTTCGTTTATATTTATGCAACGACTTAATTCAGTCAGCATCTTCCTTGAGTGACGTTTGGGCCTTGTATTTGTGAAAATTTCGTAAAAAATATTCTTGCCGAATCCAAATATATCTTAACTGAACCAATAAAAATTGTTAATTCAAGAATTAGAATTATTTTCACTATTTTCTTGCTTGAAAATGTGCGCAAATGTTTAGTGACGTAAAAGAATAAAGAAATATGGGTGTCGGTATAAAATGTGGTCTAACTTTTAAATGTGGCCTACAAAATTCTGTCAGTGCTATAGTATGTGGCCCATATTATAAAAAAATATTCTGTCTGATAAGGGTTATGGCTATGGTTAGGGCAAGGTTATAGTTAAGGAAAACAATTACTTTCAATAAATTGCCGAATACTTATATCGATAAATATACTCTTGCTGAGATAGGACACATTCAAACCTGGTAGGCGACATACTATATCAAAATCAAAGAGGTAGGTCACATACTATACAGGCAAAAACATATGATTAAGTTTTCTACTAAATACCCGCTTACTCAGCTGAATGAAGACTGCCATATGTATTTCACATTCAGACTAATGTAGCTACTTACGGACGCGTATGTCTTAACTGATCGCGTTAATATATTTGAAGTAATCAACATACCGGTGTCTACATGCACACAAATAGTTATGGCAAAGTAGTCGAATTTTCATTGGAAATTTTGCTGGATAATCGACTCATAGGATTAATATTCACTACTGAAATAAGTACAGAGATATAGAAAGAAATTATCTTGAAAATATACACTTGTTGGATTCACACTCATACGAATGGTGTCTAAAAGATATGATATTCTTTTTCCCCAGATATGAGGTAAATAACAAGGTAGGCAGAACTCTCAAATTAGGAATGTCGGTCAGGCTCAGAGAAGCATTACTCTAAATTCAAAGCAGTAGAAGGGGTAACAGAAAAGCATTTCGCTATCCTTAAAAAATGTTGGTAATTCACAGATAAAAATTCTAAAGAATCTTTCGAAAACCATTATTGGCAAATTTCTGAAAGGACCGGACATTAATATATATATATATATATATATATATATATATATATATATATATATTAATGTCTAGGGACATATGTTAACTGTCATACATATAAGCTGTACTGGCTTTCTTTTATATTTATACATCAACTTCATTTAGCAATTTTCTTCCTTGAGTGGGCATATATATATATATATATATATATATATATATATATATATATATTACTTAATTCAGTAATCATTTTCATTGACAAAGTATTAATATCTATCTATCTATCTATCTATCTATCTATCTATCTATCTATCTATCTATCTATCTATCTATGTCCTGTCCTTTTAACAAAAAAGCCGACTGTTTGTTTACTGCTTGAAACAGACTGTCGCCGCTTGGCGCTAACCTCGGTGTCCACTATTATATTTATATTCGCACTATATTTAGCAATTTTATCAATGAATATGGCATACATTAAAGTTACATTTTATTATATATATAATCAATGGATATCTATATTTGAGTAGAACGTTCCTTTTTTAAAACAATGTTTAATAGACCAGTTTCCGCGTTGAAGAACACATAATAAAAAAATGTATCCTTCGGATTAAATATGATCGGATTAAAGCTAGAAATCCATTATCTATCTATCTATCTATCTATCTATCTATCTATCTATCTATCTATCTATCTATCTATCTATCTATTCACACACATTGTATTGAGTAAATACAAAGTTTATTTTCCTGTTCTAGTGTAGTTTTTCAAACAGAAAACCTTCTCTTGTTTTTTACTTTTCTTGACACGAATAGATACTAGAACGCCTAATGACACTCATGTTTCTAAAAAAATTTCTCAAAAATATTCAGGCTGGTGTATATATATATATATATATATAATAATAATATTTATTAATAAATTATAACATTGATATATATATACTACTATACTATATATATATAATAATAATATTTATTAATAATATTTATTATAATAATAATATTTATTAATAAATTATAACATTGATATATATATATACTACCGACCATAAGCTTAGAGTTATTCTCTAAGAGAAGAAATAACAAATTTTATGTCTTAGAAGAATAAATATTGATATATTTCGTTGTTGCTCACAATTGTACAATAATTAAAACCAAAATTAACATTGAGTAATTTCAGATTTAAATAAAGTTAATTAATATTTTCTTTTCATCAAAGAAACCAACACGAGCCTTTATTACTGCAGAGCAAATCTTTGCCATTCATTCTAATAACTTATAAAAATAAGTTGGTGAAATTGATTTCCAAGCATCCTGCAAGCATTTAAACAACATTTGTTCATTTTTAGGAAGTTCATTTCGAACGAAACGATCAATTTCATCCCAGACTAGCCCAATTGAAAAAGATCCGGAGACTGAGGGGGCCAAATCATAATTTTCAAAATTCCATTGTTTTCCTTTGATTTAAGATAATTTTAGCATAATTTTGAGCGTTATCCTGTTGGGAAAAAATTGTCTAATAATGTGGCAACCAGAAGGGATTGCATGCCTCTGCAGTATTGAATGATATTTTTCTTTTTGCATTATGCCTTTGATCTCTATAAGGTCTCCAGCTATCTCTCCGCCAAAGTATCCAGAAGATCTACCTTCATGCTTTACAGTTGGAACAATGTAATTTTCACTCATTCGTTCAAAAGAAGTTCGTCTGACAAACACTCTTCGTTTGCTTCCAAAGTGTTCAAATTGTGATCCATCTGTCCATAATACTTTTTTCCAACCAGCTAAAGTCCATTCTTTGTGCTGTACTGCCCAGTGTAGTCGTTTCAACTTATTCTTCTTCTTTAATAGTGGTTTCTTAACTGCTACACAGCCTTTAAGCCCAGCAGAATGACGTCGTCTCTTAACAGTAGTAACAGATACTGGATGTTGCCGAGTAGAATTCATTTCAATTGTTAATTGTTTTTCTTCTTGTCCTCTTGCTAGATATGATCAAGTGCCTATCCTCTACAATAGATGTTACTCTGGGTATACCATATCTTTTTCTGTCAATATTTAACTCAATTTCACGAAGTCGTTGAAGACAATAATGCACGCCATTTTTTATAGGCTTATTTTTAGCAATAACACGTTCAGAATATGCTTATTTCGAAAGAATTTCAACCTGAGCTCTTTTTTTCAATGCTAATCTGTTTCTTCCTTGCCATTTATACCGTAGTAATATGGTTTACAAAAATAAATTATACCGTAATTATAATATTTGAATAAATATGAATTTTCGGCAAAACCTGATCACAATAAGAGGAATCAAGTAGCAAACTGAGTAAATGTTTACTTTAAAGTTGAAAAGAATAATCTTTTTTACTTGACTTCTGCATAAGAATAACAAAAAATACAAACTCGGCGAATTTGATTCCCCTAAAAATGAAAGTTTATAAACATTGTGAAAAGAATTTGGTGGTCGCAAACTTAGGGTCGGTAGAAATTTGTGAGAGGGACATTTCTATGTTTAGAGATTTTACTTCTTGTTACTGTTGTGAAAATGATTTACATATATATATTCTACTTAATTAAAACCAGATTATCTACTTAAATACGAGTATCTATTAGAAATAATGTTCAAACAAATACTTTAAAATATGTCAGTTGTTAATCCATTTCGTAAATCTTCGGAACTTTTCGTAATACTAGAGATCGCTTTTCATTTTTTTGTCTAATCCAGCGTTGCTTGGGGATTTTAGTGTTTATGATGAAATGGTAAGGTCAAATGATTATTCAAAAACTTCAGTATGAGGTTGCCTGGACCCGTAAGTTGAGAGGTGGTTTTTGTTGTATTTGTAAAACGGGATTCATGCTTGGTCAATTTTGCCAATAAACGGGAATGATGCATGTACAATTGAAAGAACGGTGAGGAGCGTTACGGGAGTCTGTAATGTAATGCGATGACGTTGTGACGCAGAAGAAGTGAATGTGTTATCCCTGCAACGTCGGAGAGGTTGGCACCTTGTAGAAAACGTGAAATTGTTAAGGCATGTAATAAGGTAGAAGCTACAAAAAAGACCCGATTCTTGTTGGAATACAGCTAAGCCTTTCGGAGAAATAAACGATCACAAAAAGCAACAATTTCAGTTAATTTTTGTCGTACCCTTTGTGTCAATTTAAATTTGTGTTCGCATTTAAAGGCATCAGAGCTTGATCTACCAGTAACTTGATTTTGGTTGAGTTTGAGAGAAGAGTCTTAGAGAAATGCATAAAAGTACGAAAAAAACACCCGAAATTATGTTTACCGTTAATTTTTGACGAACTCTGTACAGTGATTCGAAAAATGTTTGTGTACATCAAAGGTTCATGTCATGATCAACAAGTGTCTCAATTTTGATTGAAATCGAACAAAGGGTTTCGGAGCAGTGTGGTTTGCTAGAATGGAGACACACAAACACAGACAGACAGACATATCTATTGTTATATATATAGATGTACGCATGATCATATATACGCGTTTATGTGTGTTTAAAACTACGAGATCTGGGTTCAAACGCGTTTTGGCCTGTTAGGGCCAGGAAAAAAGCACGGAAACAAAAAGGTAGATTGAACCAGTGTATTAGAATACCAGAACATATGTATATACAAAGTATAAGTGTTAGTAGTCAGTAAAGAAAAATGTACGTCTGAACTGTATAGTTACGCTGCGTCACGACTATCTTACGACTGTCACTAGACTGCCTCAAGACTGCCTCCCCGGAAGTCACGAAGGTTAGTATTTATGGACGGAAGAAGTGTCTATTCCTAGAGATAGGGCACCATAACAGAATGTCAGCATGGTATATTTGTCAGGAAGACAAATTCGTGATGTTATAAGTGTGAGGAGGTGATTCCAGCGTGCGACATCTTTAAAAACTGCCTGAAAACCAACGACGATTTAATCCAAGCCTTCTGAGCGAAGTTGCGCAGAGGGAACTATTCGTCAATGGTGGTGCTAGCATGAAGTCACAAGTTATTGTGACCGAGCGTCTCTGCGTACTGTGTTTGTTAGAACTTTTGACCCTGCCAGATGATATTCACTCCCAAAAATTGTAATTAAGGCCTGCTCAGAATAGTTGCAGTATGAACTAGAGGTGTGTTCTGCGTGTGTTTAACCAACTTAAGTGTGCTTGAGCAGTCGTCTGCAATAGGGATGGTTAAAGTGCTTTAAGAAACAGGCATGCTAAAATTAGAAAGAAAAAATTTGCAAAAAAGTCGCATTTGTTTTAACTGGGCACGTTTGCAACCTGAACAGTTTCGCCTTTCATAATTTTTGGTTTAATAATGTATATAAGTAGTCGTATATTAGTACTTGTACTTATCTTTTTATGTGCCATGTTCTTACAAGACATGGGCTATTATAGCTCTCCACTATTTCCTGTCATTTGTAGCCCTAAATTTGTAAATCTTGTCTTTTTAATCTCTCAATCCTTGTTCTGCCAACCATTTGCTCGTTAACTCAGTTATGTGCTGCTTTCTCATGTCTCTGTTGCTTTCAATATGTCTTTTGTGTGTCAAATTTTTTGAGCTTTCTTTCCTCATTAGAAATTTCAACTTATTTATAGAATTTATGATATAAGTATGCTATAACATTACTACAACGTAGCTATTCTGTTTTAACACTTCTTGTGTCTTGTCAAGCGATGGTGCTCATTGTTGGATAAAGAGTTTTAAATGATTTAAAACAAACCAAACCAACTCAATAATGGAGACATTGTCCATTATTACGTAGTCTGTAATGATCAATCAAAATACAAGTGAATGCCAATTTGAAAAACATGACACATACCCTAAAAACAAATTATTGGTGCATTAATGTTAGTGTTTCATTAAAATAGAAATATTACTAAAAATTGACTATTAATTTCAGCTTAAAATAAAAATAAAAATTAATTTAAAAAATATTATGAATTAATGTTAGAAATTACAAATTTCAAATTCTAAATTTAGCTAAGAATGCTTGTTTAAAGCATTATAAAGTTATTCAAAGAAGAATTGAGTAAGAGCGAGAGACACAAAGATATATAAATGCGCGCGCACGCACACACACACACACACACACACACACACACACATATATATATATATATATATAACGCTCGGTCAAGTAAACGCTCGGTTACAATGATTCGCGACTTACAGCTCAAATACGAACATTTCAGAGTATTTGGCTGTCAATCTGAAGTGAAGATGATTTAGAAAAGGTTGGATGCGTCTAATGGTGATTAATAAAGTGGTTAGAGTGATCACTAGTGATGGTGACGTTATACCTCCATTTATGTTCCCACTGGGGCACAGACCTGACACGAAGGCCTACATCAAGGCCTGTGAAGAGGTAGTGCTAATCTGAGTGAAGACTGTTGAAAGACCCTATGTTTGACAAAAGGACTCAGCACTATGCCACACAAACAGGAGAACACAGTTGAAAAATTTCTGCGACCACACCACTCCTTACAACTGACCACCTAAAATCCTCAGCCCCTTAATTATTATTTGTAAAGCGCAGTTGGGCGAGAGATGAAACTGCTTGTAACACCAAAGATAAACCGAAGGCAATAATTATGGGAGTATTTACCAAGTTAAAAAAGGAGGAGATCATCCAGAAAAGACTCAAAAGATTCCGAAATCGTCTGGAGCCGTGGTTGAAGCCAATGGCTATTTTATTGAATGAATTTACTCTTAAGATATGTTTGTGTAATTTTGATAAATATAGCTGTTAAAATGAGTTGTCATTATTATTTTCATTTATCTATAGCATCATATATATGTATATATATATATATAGAGAGAGAGAGAGAGAGTAAGAGAGAGAGAGTAAGAGAGAGAGAGAAATACGTATATAGCAAGGGAAGAAGTGCAGATATGTAATTATGAAGTTTAACTCTAATTATGAATCTCTTTTTTTTTCTATCTTACTCAGGCCATGCATTCATGGACGCAGGTATGCATGCGTGTGTGAGTGTTGGCAGATGTGCGTGAGTGGGTGACCGGTCCGAATAACGTTGTTGTATTGAATAACGAGCGAACATTATTGATTGAAAAAATAGAGAAGTTTTCCTTCCGTCAAGGACAGATATTTCCCATACGTAATTCTATATGTACGCTCGACAAAAAATAAGTCATACTTTTTATATTTGCCTCTAAGTAAGTTTATTTTTGTAGTACATACTATACATATTATAAAGCGATAGTTAGTGAGCGTTAATCTCTGTCTCTCTCACTCTCTCTCTTTTACTAAGTTGTTTTTTACTGGTTATTAATCTTTTGAGCGACTTATTACGGCTACTTTACATGAAAACACCGGTTCTCGTACGATCAAAAGTTAAGCAGTTTCGAGCCTGGTTAGTACTTAGATGGGTGACCGCTTGGTAATACCAAGTCCTGCAAATGTCATGTCTTGTCAGAATATGTCTGTTACTGGTACAATGTAACCCAGTACTACCTGTGACTAACCTGGCACCCTCGCTCGATGAGGAGGGTGGTGTAGGCATCCCGCAGGACGAAAAAAAGAAGATTTGTCTAAGGCCGGAAGAGCTTCTATAAGCTAAATGCCTCCTTCACAAGCAAACCAGCTATGGTTTAAATAGTTTTCGCCAACCCACATTGCCAAGCGTAGCACATATCCTTAAATGACAGACACGAAAATAGTGGAAGGCATCTCGAGAGGGGATTCTCAAACGAGTGAAAAAAAATCCCTGCTTCAGATCCAGAATCTTTTGCGAGATATTTCAAACCAGAAAGTATTTTTAAATTGTAAGATTTTTTGAGATAATAATTATATACTTATACCTCATACTAATTAACCCATAGCTGGATTAGGGAGGTGGATTCACACTTTCCCCAAGTATATGTGTGCCTAACAGAATAAAAAGAACTGGAATTGCAACTTCGATGAACAGCCGCACATCCAAGCTTGAAGCAACTGATCTTCCCAATCGACCAATCATCTAGGTAATGACCAAGCTCACTGTTGCTTAACTTCGGTGATCGTATGAGAATCAGTATTTCAAGATTTTCTATAAGGATATGGTTATTATAATGCTAGTGAGTGTTTAACTCTTGTTATATATTCAGAAGTCTAAACTGAACATTGTAAATATTTAGGATAAGAAGGATTTTCACGTTGAGGTTGCAGGCTATGGCATTCAATTTCGGCCATTAAGAGAGTTTTACGACAATACACTTGAGACGTTTTATCTATCTATCTATCTATCTATCTATCTATCTATCTATCTATCTATCTATCTATCTATCTCTTGCTAGGTAAAAATTATATAGCTATTTGTCAGGTATTTTTGCAAGAGGTTTCTGAGAAAAGAACTTACGAATAATTTTATGAGAGACAAGCACGTTAACCATTTATCGACAGTATGTATTCACAACTGGAAGATTTATATTAGTAAAAGATCTTTGGCAAACAATCAAAGCAGTATCGCGCCTAATAAGAATTTAACTTTCTAGCAATAGCTAGCATGATTTATAGCAGGTTGTTCATCAGATACAAAATTGATTTAGAGGTTTTGTTTTTGAGTAGTTGTAAAAAAATGACTCGTCTCACAGACTTCTCAGTAAATCAATGATCACGATTCTCGATGGTTGTATCACCTTGTTGCCTTATGCCCGACTAATAGCAACTAATAATATACAAGTTATGACAAGGGATGCTTTATAGTGATAAATATTCATAAAATGTGTTGGTCTGATGTAAACGCTTTTAAAATATTTTATCATTGGTTATTAACAAAAGAATGAGAGCAAAATGCCAATTACAAGTTGGGGGTACTAAAATCAAGAAGGTACAGACATTTAGATATCTGTGAAATATTCTAACAGAGGAGAAACATCACGACACTGAGATCCGAAGACATATCTAAAGATACATTTCAAAAGCTAAGCAGATAGAGAAAATTTTCATTGGAAACAGAGAAAATAGTACTAAACTGTTACGCGATGTCTGTTCCTCTGTATCGCAACAAATGCATGACAATCTTCTCATAGATGAGAAAGATACTCGAAGCAACATAAATGTGGTCCTATAGAAAGATGTTGCGGATACTATTGGGCTGAACGTGTGAGCAACAACGATGTTTAGAGAGAATGGACAAAACGTTAACTAATACTTGGCATCAAGAAATGGCAGTTGAAATCTTTGGGGCACATAATGAGGTAGGAGGGCTTGGAGAATCTGATACTCACGAGACAGAGAGAGGGAAAAAGAGATAAAGGAAAGCAGTGCGTAACGTACTTGATGGGCTTGATGGGATGAATGAGAAAGAACAGAAGTTTTGGAGAAATAACAAATAAGTACAGGAAGATGTAGAGGACCATAATCACCTACGCTCTGAAGGAACATGTTAAATAAAAACTTCAAATTAAAAACTTTATACAAATTTCAGAAATTTGAAAGAGAGAGAAAGAGAGAGAGAGAGAGAGAGAGAGAGAGAGAGAGCGAGAGAGCGATGAAGAAAAAGAGAGAAATAGAAAAGGAGAGAAAAATAAGAAAGAGGGAAGAAAGGGAAAGTTTTTAATGTATCTAACATCGTGATTCATTTTTACGTGGTAGCACAAATTCGAACAAAGAACTGAACAAGATTTGTTTCGGTACGTTTTACGGTTATCGGATTCAGTTAGAGTAGTGTGATTCTGGAGAATATCGAGGACATTTATTGATTTTTGAAATATGGTCTTTTTTTAAGTTTTTCGTTTTCTACTTTATTGTGGAAAAATCGCATATCGCGTTAAAAATGTTAATATTCTATCTGAAAGTAGTGTTCATTATAAAAATTCAGATTTCTTGCAGGTTTTTATAATTACAATATATTTATATATCATATAGGTTTCAGATATTACCATCAGCGATATGATGTTTTTATCAAGGCATAAATTATCGTAATAATAGTTGAAATCGATGCTTTTGTTTTTGATACATGTGATTTTAATGCAGTTTTTGAATTGGTGTTTGAATATATACGAGAATTTATTTACATATATTAGATTCTCTTGGTGAAAATATTTGCATCATTAGTATTTGCTTGTAGGTGTATACTTGCTTTAAAAATTCAACGTTACATGATTTCGTCCAAGCTACATTTAACGTTACATGATTTCGTCCAAGCAAAATTAAACATTACATGATTTCATCCAAGCTACTTCGAATATTACATCATTTCATCGAACCTACTTTGAACATTACATGATTTCATCCAGGCTACATTAAACGTTACATGATTTCGTCTAAGCCACATTGAACGTTACATGATTTCATGCAAGTTACATTAAACGTTACATGATTTCGTCCATGCTACATCGAACGTTACATGATTTCGTCTAAGCCACATTGAACGTTACATGATTTCATCCAAGCTACATTGAACGTTACATGATTTCGTCCAAGCTACATTGAACATTACATGATTTCATCCAAGCTGCATTGAACGTTACATGATTTCATCCATGCTACATCGAACGTTACATGATTTCGTCCATGCTACATCGAACGTTACATGATTTCGTCTAAGCCACATTGAACGTTACATGATTTCATTCAAGCTACATTGAACGTTACATGATTTCGTCCAAGCTACATTGAACATTACATGATTTCATCCAAGCTGCATTGAACGTTACATGATTTCATCCAAGCTACATTAAACATATGATTTCATCTAAACTATATTGAACGTTACATGATTTTGTCGAAGCTGCATTGAACGTTACATGATTTCATACAAGCTACATTAAACATTACATGATTTCATACAAGCTACATTGAACGCTACATGATTTAATCCAAGCTACATTGAACGTTACACGATTTCATTTAAGCTATACTGAACATTACATGATTTCATCCAAGCTACATTGAACGTTACATGATTTCGTCCAAGCTACAGTAATATCATTCTAATTAGGACTCTTTTTGAACATCTATCAAAGTGTATACATACCTTATTGAGAATTTTGTTGACTTGTATTGACTTAGGAACCAGTATTGTGACTAATTACGTACCGTGAAAATGCAATTACATATGTGAAAATCGTATTTGTTTTAGCACAGTTCCTTACAGAATGGTGGGAGAAATGCTGATGCCAAATCAGCCTAGTTTCGCTCCTGACTGGAAGCAATCGGGTGTCTAGCCATATTAATGAGCTGTGATACAGCGAGACAGGCTTTTATGTAAATGACTATATATATATATATATATATATATATATATATATATATATATTGCCCACATTATTCTGATAAGGTATTTTCATTATTATTGATAGGCACACGAACGCGTGCGCCCACACACACACCCACATGCGCCTACATACATACGTTGATGTAGATACTTTTATGGTGCCCTGTTTATAGAAATGGACTCTTCCTCCGTCAATAAATATTAACCTGCGTGACATCCGGGGACGCAGCTGAGTGACAATCTAGAGACAGTCGAGACGCAGCGTAATTATACCGTTTGGACTTACATTTCTATTTTTGCTGATTACTAACACTCATATTTGTATATATGCTCTGTTAATTTATTAAAAGTTTGAAACTACCTTCTTGTTTCCGTGTGTTACTGCCGACTCCAAACAGGTCACAACAACTTAGCGACGAAGATTTCACCGCAACAGATACTCACATTCATACACAGACATACATAAGTAGATGAGTTCTTTGATTTTACAATCCCACTGAATAGGGATGGTTGGCTTTATAAAGTTTGTCGCAATTTTTCTTGAAAATTTAGAAAGTGAAATGCTTCCATTTTTATTATTTTCAGTTCATAGAGCAAATCAAAGAATTATGTTTTCTGTTTCGTTGAGTTTCTTACATTTTTTAACGAAAGCCTCTATATCGTTGAAAAATTCGCTTCATAAGTGGAGAGCTTCCATTTTTATTCGCTGGATCAAGTAAGAAGAATTCGACAGGAAGTCACCAAGCTGGCTTACTTAGCATTTAAAAAAAGATAAGGGTGTGTGAAAATAAGTGCGGGCCAAAAATATCCGTCAACAAAATATAATTCGGCCCAGGCACACACACCTATTTTGCAATATGTTGCAATATTTGCATATACATCCTTAAGCAAATTAATAGAAACAAAGCGAATAATGTCTTTCATGGATCTTTCACACTTTCCCTGATCACGTATACGTCGTCTCTTATAGATTTTTTTCTCGTCCGACTACATTTTCCTTCACAGTTGAAAGGCTGACACAAACAATATTCGCGATTTTCGTACACTTCAAGCAAGTCCATCACATCGACAATAGGGACAATATTTTTCAAGATCAAACAAATTCCATCATACACCCCGAAAGTAGATTCATATTACTGCACCCCAATGACTTAATACGAGGAAAAAAAAAACAGTAATCGATTACACCCTGTAAATATATTGGGCTTAAATCTGACCGTATAGTGAAAGGAAACGAAAGCAGTTGTTTCAATTAATTTGCACAAGAATATCTAAACTACACAACACACACAAATAACTACAACCCACACGACCATGTGTGAGAGTTGATATGAATGCGATGAAAACTCAAAGACCATACTAATGTTTGAATTATACTACACAGAATGTAATTTAAATTTAAGAAATTTAATTGCGCTATTGGTTACTGTTTGACTATTTGCTCATCTAACGGCCTCTACCTCACTGTACAATTTGCCAGTTTTCATTTTAACTAGTTTTTCTGACATCATTTTTTACATCTCACAATGAAACTTGAACTTTCATCATTTATCACTGGCGCTAAAGAATCTTATATTATTTTCCAAGAGGCGGACGATCATGGTTTTCCACTGAATCCTTACTTTGTAGCTCTTAGCAACATTTATCACTTTGCTGGGAGTCCTATCTCTATTCCACCATCAATTTACACAAGCTCGGGAGGTAGGTGGCGTGCTTCTTTCCCTTGTCTCGTTACCTTCGATATGTTCAGGAGGTGTCAAATTCAACAAGCCGTCTTTCTTATTAGGTGTCCATGCGATTTCAGCCTCCTCCTCACGATTTTGAATTCCCTTTTGGTTTCTATTTTCTTTAAGATTTAATCGCTTACGCGCTACGTCTATATTATTAGCATTCTACTGTAAAACCACACTTCCGTTGCCTTCAGCTTACTCATTATCCATGATGAGATTGTCCAGATTTCACACCCATTTAAAATATTGATATTCCGTAAGGGTTCATTTACCTTACCTTATTGCAGTTAGGCTTGTTCTTTCTACTAGCTTTCCTTTGATACCTTGTCTCGGAGATTCTGTGGCTTTCTGTCGGTGTTTGCCACAACGCAGTAGCCTCTGCATATAAGGATTCGTTTTCTCTTACACCAAGCTTCGAATTTTCGCTTCTAGATCTGTTTTATCTTTAATAATGACTACATTTCTCTACTATTTGTACATTAGAAAGACATCTTGGTGGTATTTTATTTCATGATAGTTGTAATTTCAGGCTCCGTTGATGATTTTTGTCACCATCATAAATTGAGGCTTGATTTAACGAGCATTTTAGTCGAATGAATCTTGGCGTTAGCATAAAATTGCATCAGCAGGATATTTTAGATTGTGTATATTTCAATATGTTTAAACATAAAAACGAATGTGAAAGAAATATTGCTTTACTGACTTGGAGTAAAAGCTTCCAGCTACATAGAAATGCAAAACTATGAAATTAGCTCCGGAAAATATGTTTACATGTGAATAATATTTGTTTAAGTATTTCATCTAGTCTAACCAAATACCCTTAATACGCTATATTATTGTGTTATGTGCCATGTTCTTTCAGGATATGACTCTCTACGACTCCTTGTCTTAAGTAACTCTTGTCTTTTTATTCCGCTACTTTTTCCCTTGTGTTCCTTGTTCTAGTCGCTAGGTTACTCGATGATTCTCTTAACTTCAGCATGCCATGCGAGTGTTAAATATTCTAAGACTTCTTTTCCCGTTATATGTTCAGAAATGTTAGATATATATTTCTGATTGTTATTAGAATTGTTAGAAATTTATTTCTGATTGTTATTAAAGGTTCATTTAAACATAAATAAAAAATGTTATGTTTTCATTTGTTTTGTTCATTGTATTAGTAGAATTCGTCAGTAAAATCGAATTTGTTTCACTTCTTTTCTCTTTATCACGTGAAGAAATTGTATAAAGTTAGACGTTTACGTAGTAGTAAAATGCACTTTTCTTTGTTTCTTGATACACTTTTTGATCATTGCTTGGTTTTGTATCATGCACATTTTGTTATCTGTATGCGTCTTTCGATTTCCGTAACACATTTTCCTCCGTCTGTTACTACACTACTAAAATAGTTACATTTTAACACTATTTGATTTTGACGTCCCCAATACTCGTAACTTGATTTGTTCCTTTTGCTAAAAAAATATACATTTGTCTTCTTACGGTTAATTCTTTTACTTGCTCTTCTCATTTATCGTTTCTAATTTTTCCAGTTTTCTTTCTGGATTTGTCTTTAACATAGGGCCATGAACGTTTCCTGTTAAGGTTATGTCTAGTATTATGCCCTTTTCTATTTTTAGTACTTAATTCATTTCTATGAATTAAGTACTAAAAATAGAAAAGGGCATAATACTAGAATACGCCTTTCGACTGGATTAAGTACTACAACGAGACAATCCTATGAGAACTAGAAGTCCTACCATGATTTACTACCAATGGGTACTATCTTATCAGCATAGGATATGCAGATGGTGGTAGACGGCAAATGACAAAATAAACATCAGAAAATTTGAGATAAGGTAGCAAAAGAAAACATTAAAAAAGATTAACGATAAATAATAAAGATAAAGGAACAGTCTAAGCTGCGAGTTATATATTCTTCTTTTTCTTCTATGGGCCATGTTCCTTCAGGACATAAGGGGATCATAGCCCTCGACATCTTTCTATCTCTTGTATCTTTTAACACCCCTTCTTTTGTCATCCCGCTCAACCCCCGATTGCCATCCATGATATTGGGGATGTCAAAATCAAACAAGTGCAAAATTTTAATCATTTGGGAAGTTAAGCGACAGAAAATGTGACAAAGAAATCCGATGGTACACTGGAGTAATAAAAGAAAAGAAAAATTTTCAAAAGCTAGACGAAGTATTAAGATACAAAAAAATTTCTTGAAGCAACGAAAATATCGTTCTAAAGAAAAATTCTTAGACTAACATGAACGGAGCATGTTTTTGAAAAAAAATGAAAACAAAAAGACTCATACTTAGAATTCTAATGTTGGAATATCTGTAACATATGATGATGAAAATAAGTTTAGCAAATATAACACTACTAAGAATGACTGAAGGCAAGAAAGACAGATGAAATCAACTCGTAAACTATCTGTTGCTCTTCTGTAAATGCGTGACAGAACAGGGCGTGCATTTAATAGTAAAAAGACAAATACTTCTAATAGCTACAAATATTTAGAATATGTGTAGAACCATATTCTACCATGTCTTGAATGAACACGGCATAAGCAGCGTGTGTAAACAGGGCGTGTATTAGATACTAAAAAAGACAAATATTGCTAAGAGCTATAAGCGTTAGAAAATTGTGGACAGCCATAATCTTCCACATCTTGAATGGTTAGCGTAAAGAAGAAGAAAAAGGAAAAGAAGAATTCTATTTGGTTTTTAGTCTTTTCTGTCGGTCATTTCCACGTTCGTTCGCGTTTTGAGTGTTCTTCCATCCAGGTGATAATTTTTATTTGGCTATTTGCTGGGCACCAGTAAGCCCGTTTTTTCTTTCCATTTGTTACGTGATTCAAATTCAATTAATACTACCTATACAAATAATGTTATGGCAACATATGTTTTCTACTCCATAATGACCAATTCTATTTTCTTTTTATCCTACTTTCACTTTCACTTTCTCTCTCTCTTAACATTTTCTTCCTTTGCAATTTCCCGTGATTATACTGGCTTAGTCTTTTTCTCTTTTTTAAAAATATTTTATCTTTCGCCTTCTCATTTGCTTTCTTACAGAGAATTTTTTATATGAATATATACGCAAATTGTTAAAAGGTCATTTTTAATTTTTGTTTATTACACACGATCCTTTAACGATAAGCTTTAATAAGTGCCAATAATATTTTAATTGATTAAAATAAACGTAATTATTAGTTTCGCAACCGGTTTTGTGATGACTAAGACTAATGTTATCGAAAAGTCAAGTTACTTATTTATGTTGTTACACTTTCTTTGTGTATTCATCTCATTTAAAAGACGCAGATGTATATCGCACCCACGTTCACCTGGCAACGGAAAATTAACACCAGCAGGAATGTCTTGCTCACGGGGAAGCAGTTTCCGGAACATGAGTAATATAATATCAAACACATCGTTCGCTTGCATTATTATATACGCACATATTTAGATGTAAATATCTATACAGCCGCAAAAATATGTACAACGCAGCTATGATGTACGTTCTCACACGAGGAATAAATAGATACGCACTTGTATACAGACAAACCACATTTATAGGCTCATATAAAGTAACATGTCTAGCTCGGTGTTTTCAAGCATTTTTTTTTT
Organism: Ascarosepion bandense; assembly: GCA_037127315.1. Classification (NCBI taxonomy): domain Eukaryota; kingdom Metazoa; phylum Mollusca; class Cephalopoda; order Sepiida; family Sepiidae; genus Ascarosepion; species Ascarosepion bandense. Next base: position 2,986,790 of record JBBBDQ010001454.1, on the reverse strand, counting down.
GTCTAATATACATTTTTTCGCCATAATTCAGAATTTACTTTTTCACATTTTCAAGACTGACCGACTCAAAAGGTGCATTCCAAATATTTTATATATTAATTCTTTTTCCATATTAGTACACATACATTTCATGGATGTTGAGGATGGCTAGATGACGAATGTTGCTTTAACTTTGTTGGTTTCAAAGAATCATTTGACAAGTCTTTGTAAAAACACAAAATACACACTTTTTCTTCTCCATTGATGATGATGATGATGATGATGGACGTGAATCCATATTGAATATAAAAGTCTTCATACTACCATTTTAGACACTCATGATGGGATCTAAATTCTCTAAAGAAGCAAGAAAAAGTAAGAAATTCACTTTCCAGAATTCCTACCACATTTAGAGGGAATTCCCTCGTGGTTAAATTTTTACCAACAATATGACAGCAACAACAACAACAACAACAATAATAATAATAATAGGTGCACTTGGAATGATAAAAAATGGAACAAAACAACACATTGAAAGAATCCCTGGAAACCCCAGCTTAAGAGATATAGAAAAAATTGTCTTGTTAAGTACAGCCCACACACTAAAGAGAACTTTATCTATGTAACATTAGGGATGTTAGGGGATATAGAAAAAACATGAAATAGAGCCATAACAACACACCACTATCTGCCTTAGGTCTTCTCGCAGAATTGGTAGGTAGTGCGACAATAGCAGAAATCGAAATATGATGAAAAATGACACAATAAAATAACAACACAATCCAGACGAGAAGGGCAGTCATTTTCATTCTAAAGAGAAAAAAGAATTGCACCAATCAAAATCTAAGCAAAGTATTAAGAAATCGGAAAATATGTTAAAAAAAAGAATCAAATAAACAGTGCTGAACTACATATTCTGCATGGCAGTAAATTGAGGAGAATTTCTTCTAGACAAAAAAGAACCATGAAGCAACAGAGATATGGTATCTACGGCGAATGCTAATAGTATGTTTAAAAGCAGATAGAAACTACAAAGGAATTGTCGATAACACTCAAAAAGAGACTGCTGAGATTTCTGAGGAAACTCGCCAGTATCCCTTACTCGGTAATGTGCAAGGTCAACGGTTTTTGGCCAAGCCCGAAAACTTCACTTTAAAAATGGTCTTCCGCGCTTTCCGCCTATGTGGGGGGGGGGTAGATAAATACAGTGATTATACTGACTAGCAGTTCACTAGCAGTATATCTACTTCATACAATGTGCGAGTTTTGTACTTGTTAATATATTATTAATCCCAACTGCCTTTTTGGCGATTACTCACACTTTTAGGGTTACAACAATATAAAGACATATACACACTCCTTAAAAAAGTTTGGAGCAACCTTGCATTTCTTTAAAGAACACCATAAAAGGAGATATTTTTGAATTTTGTAATGTAAAAAAGTAGAATCACCATATTTTGTTTTCACCATTGACCCTTCATTAACATTTTGAGTTATGAATCAGGTCGAGAGAATCATAAAAAAACAAAAAACAATATTATTCTAGATTACACATAAATTAAAAAAGGTATCATCTTTCAACACATCAACGATAAAACCAAATTCTAAATTATGTTAAAATTTCCTCCATTAAAATAAAAAAAGAACAAAATTATGACTCCCGCCTCAATCTCTTCACCTCTCATATTTAATTAATATGACATGAATTGTATAAGAGAGTTTAAAAGAATATTATGAGAGTGAGAGTGATCCTTTTCAGTGCTTGAAAAATGCTTGGAAAGGTTTACCATCTACTTCTTTTCAAATTCTGTCGGAAAGAATACCGGGAACTTGTAAAGCAGCAGTTAAGGCATTTGATGATTTTATTGATGAAAATAAAATATGATACTGTTGTATGATAATGTTCTTATAGTTTAACGCTTATATATATATATATATATATATATATATATATATATATATATATATATATATATAATAACACGATGTGTCTACCCTGACGAATAATGAAGATTAATTATTGCAAATAGAAAAAAAATTAAAAAATTCTAACTTACAGTATATTTAAAACTAAATGAATAAATTCAATGTATAATTCAGTAGTCATTATTGTCATCTCGGGCAAGCTTAATTCTCCTGTGTTTTGCAATGGAAGTACATATTAATAGGCGTCTTGATGTCTAATCCGTCAAATTTGGTATCAGTCGGGAAAGGGTTGTGTGCATGCATTAAATGTAAAAAATACATATGCTTAAGTCTTATGTTTCTTGAAAGTAAATCCCGGTTGGTAAATTATCTAAAGTTATCAGCGTATTCTTTGCAAAATATTTATTCTTTCATCGTGATACGCTTTTTATTGACAATTTATTTCCCAAATGTCGGCAGTCAACTCTATGTAATTACTTCCTTGACGTTTGACAAAACCACAGCCTTATCCCACCCATCAACCACCATGAAATTTCAAGCACATTTATTTCAATATGGGGCAGGACCGTCTTTGGCAGTAATTACAGATTGAATTTTGCGTGGGATCGATTCGTGCAAAATGCGAATTATTCATATAGAAATTCTACAGTTAAAACAATCTCCAATTATTTTGATGATGATAATAGAGGATATCGATTCCTCACTTGTTTTTTTCTAAAATAAACCACAAATGTACAATGATGTTGAAATCTGGCGACATGTGTCAAGATAAGATGTCCTACTTCACTAAAATTTTCCTCGTGCAATACAGCAAGAATTTTAGCAGCATAAATGGGTGAATTATCATCCTGAAAAATGGCATTTGCCTTCGGAAAAAGTTCCTGAACCATGGAATGAAATGGAACACTTACGTTTCTTAAATAGTCCTGATTGTTGATTTTAATGAACTTATAATACTATCTGTATAAAAAAAAACAATTTTCTCAAAAAAATGTAGTACTACTAACATTAAATCAACAAACATAAAACAGACAAACTTTTGATAGCTTAATCAAATTTGCCAAATGATGCCATTATGGTACTAGATGTTTCCATTATTTTGTATATCCCCTGTACATGTATCTAGGTGTGAGTGAGTGGGTACATGTGTGTTTAATAAACATTGTTTTATTTGGCTCAAATGTTGGACAATCATTAAAAATTAAATTTAATAAATAGCTTAACCACTTGAAAACCATTACTCTACAGGATAATGAAAGTGAAAAATTACTGATCTAATTACATGAGCTAATTTTGGAATTGAACAAGTGGCCCATAATAATTGTAATTGCGACAAAATGCACGACAATCAAGGCTGGATGACTCGCGAATTTATAATTTTAGACTAAGGGCTGGCATGATACCGAAGCTTAAGACTAGAGTCTGGCTGAAGACCGAGAATTGTGAGTGACTGAGAATTGAGACCGAGTCGGGCATAACATTGAGGATTGAGAGTAGGGTCTAACAGGAGACACAAAATTGAGTTTGGGATTTGACAAGATGGACAGGCTTGACATTGGGGTTTGGTTGGTTTATCGAGAATTGGGATAGAACATTGAAACTTGAAACTGGGAGGTTGCAGTATTCTGTGAACTGAGATTGATTTGTTTAATATGCCAAGAATGACGGCCAAACTTATACAAATCTTGCTGTTATATAGTCTTCAGCGACAACCATTTGTTGTAATCACATGCGAACAACTGAAAATGAATTATGCAGTATATAGCTGCTGTTGAATTGTTAAAACTATCGTACAAGGGTTAGTGTGTTTTTCTAACCAGTTGACAATGAATTCATGCTTACTGGATGCTTCATCAGCTATAATTGGCGTTGCAAAACAAATATCTTTAAGCGATGAACAAAATCGAAGATTGAGAACAAAAGAAATGGATCCGGCATTAGTGGTAATGGTGGGGAGTACAGCGATTATAACCTGAGATTAAAGGTTCTAAAAACGAGACTCAGAATCATTAATAATAGAAACACCGGTTCTCCAGAAACAAATGATTTGAATACGCTTCCTGTCAACGATAGCAATTAAGTATTTTCCTCATTAAGTGTCCTGGTACGTGTTGCTGCATTAATTTCCATAGACGACTTGCATGATTTCATCCGTATTTGCACATGAAGAAGGCGTTGCTCCCATCGCCAATACAACTGAAATAAAATAATATAAAAGCAGTCTTAAGTCACAATTATATCTCTTAAATAGTATGAGGGTAATAGTCAAAATGTTTTTTCGTATTTCAGTTGCTTCTTAAAGGGACTAATTTGAGGGAGAACATTTTGAGCAGTTTAAAACGAAAGGCAATTTTCCTGAATACAGAATAACTAGGCTACCCCCGAATCAAGTATATAATTACGAAAGATCCGAACATAAACAGAGTTATCCACACAATCTGCCTGTATTTCTTTCTTTCATTCTTTCTTTCTGTATATAAATATACGGGGTGCGATGGGTAAATTGTCACCATTATATATATTTTAATGTTTTGGATTTTATTGACTGCTCAGTACAGTAGAGTCATTTAAGCACCGTCTGTGATGAAAAGAGCATCATAGCACAATTCACTTTACTGAAAACGGCATGCTGTACTGATTTGCATTTACGCCGAAAGTTCCAACATGAACATTTCAGAGTGTTTGGCCGTCAATCTAAGAAGACTGTATAAGAATGGAAAGAATTCGATTATATATCGAGTCAACAACATGATGTTTGAAGTGATAACTAGTGATGGCGATGTTATGCCCTCGCCATTCATCTTTTTACGGGGCCTCAGACTAAACATGGAGGCCTACATCAAATGCCTTGAGGAGATCGTGCTGCCTAGGTTAAGAGGGTGGCTTCTGGAAAACCCTATATCTGACAACAGGATTCTGCCCCATGCCACAGAAGCAGAAGAACCCAGTCATGGTTATAAGATAATTTCAAAGACAGCATCACTCCTTACATCTGGCCACCTAACAGCCCAGACTGCAAATCTCTTGAATATTATATATTTTGAAATATTGGTAAATAAATCTGTTAAAATGTCAGTATGTTTGCGTAATTTAAACGTCAGTTCATCCATCATCCAGTTGCAAAACAAATATCTTTAAGAGGTGAACAAAATCTTATATCTATATATATTATATAAAAAATTCGAATATTACATACGTTGAATAGCTATTTCAGCAAGAAAAATCTCGCTTCCCCAGCAACGATAAAAAATATTATTTTAATTATTCAAATTTCAGATATTCGAAATAAAAAATGTTTTGATCGTTGCTGAAAAAGCGAGATTTTTCTCGCTGAAATAGCTATTCAATGTATGTAGAATTAGAAATTTTTATTATATAATATACATGTGTGGCTCTGTAAATAGATAATACTATTTACATCGAGCCCTCCACCTGGGTCACTTTTAATAGTAATAAAATTAATATTAATAAGATTTTGTTCTGAGGATTTTACCTATACGCTTTTCCTTTCTGTTGGATTTAAAGTATATATATATAGAACTGAATCTGACAAGCTACCCGCTCATTTGACTTGAGTAGAGTTTGTTTTTAGAACCAAGCGCACTTTTCGGAAGAATTGAATACAGAGAACTAAAGCACAAAGTGTGCCATGAGGTCCCCAATTAACCCATCTCAAGTTTTGAATTCAGAGTTGCTATTCTATTAAATTGTTTGATAATCAAGGCAAACAATTCAGTCTTTCCTACTATTTAATCCCTAGCTTAGTGGAGAAAGAGACGAATTAATACCAAAAGTATTTGCGCATAAGTGAATGTAAAACATTTGACTAGAGTTCGAACTTGGATTTTGGCAGCAATTTTAATTAATATAATTGTGTTGAAACAAACTACGACGAAACATAACCAAATCACATAAGCTATAAAAAATATGACTGAATACAAATGCTAAAAGCATTAGGTATAAAACCAAGAACGCAGCATTTGATATAGATTTTCAAATTTAGGAAGAAATGTAATAAATAATTATATTTCAATAAAGAAATAACAACACTATAACACTGTCATGTGAAGACAGGATATTTTAAAATGATGAAACCGATATAGCACAAAAAATTAAACTTTTTGAAAATGACTTATAAAATCCAAAGATTCTCAAAACATTGGACAATCTATATTTAAATACGTACCAGAATTCAGAAATAAATGGGCTGACATATAAAAAAGTTAAAATTACGTATGTCTGTCTTTATGGCCGTGTGCGTCCTAAGATACAAAGTTCATATGTTTGTCGGTTGGAGCTTAAAATAAGTCGGATGTTGAATCCTTGTATTATTGTGCTTATTGCCAGGAGTAACCTATATAAATTGAAATAAACATTTTTGACACCAACACTTAATATTTACTGGGGCAGAAATATTTAAAGAGAGAATTTTACTTTATAAACCATGCTTATTGCACATATTTGTTTTCTTATTTAATGCTGATATTACGTTTCTGAAACTCAATGGATACATTTTTAAATAAAATAGAATATATGGGGAATATAAATATTCGTGTTTAAATAACATTTTTACTGACTACAATTATTTTTTCGGAACAGACTAGTACTAATTTTCTGTAATTTTAAATATATTGTTTTCATTTCGTAACGAATTACTCAGTCTTATTTTACGAAAGAAAAAATAATTAGATATTTTTACCTTCTTCTAATATCTTTTCAGTTCTTTTACTATTCTTTTTCCTTCTTTCGCAATAAATATCTTTCTCATCAGTCAGTTAAGTGCCATACGTGATACACACTTGGGCGATCATGTCTCGAAAGAGACATGACTGACTGGGCAGAAGATTATCCCGCAGTAGGTTGCCATTGCTTTCTGCGGTAGACTGGTTGCCGACCAAGGCTATAGAACCCAATCTGTACTGTTATTTAACCCATAACTGGAAGGAAGAGACGGATTAATACCTTTCCCAAGGGTATTTGCGCGTAAGTGAATGCAAGGAATTCAACTGGAATTCGAACTCGGCTCCCCGATTTCTCGTTCCGAGCCGATATCCACTGCGCCACATCTCCATCAAAATGACATTCTATATTATCTCTTAATCTCTTTTTTCGGCCTTTTATTACATTTCTTTATTACGTTGATTTTAGCCAGTCTAATTGTACCACAAAAGATTTAGGCCGTTGGACGATGAAAGATGGTTGTCAGCGAGAAGTATTAAGGGTAAGTCATTCGTCGTTTAAGAGAAAGTGGAGTTCAAAAATGACGTTTAAGATAAACAATACTAAAAACGACGAGGAAGATAAAAAAGAAACTACAGTGGAGAGAAAGTGAATACAAATAGAAGAAGAAGAAGAAAAAGAAGAAGAAGATGAGGGGGAGGGGGAGGAAGGGGAGTGCAATGCAGAGCAGAGTTTCTTAGACAATATATTATAAACTTTGTGCATACTTAAATTCATATCAGGGTTCTGAAAGGTTTTTTAGAAACCTCATAGCTCGACGAAGTGAGGTAACCATACTTTCAATCTTTTGGAACCACTTCTTCTATGTGACTTGTCCTTTCAGAACGTAGGCGATCATGGCTTTCCACGTCTCCCTATCACTGGTGGCTCTTAGCGCTCAACCCCCGTTCTGTCATCCACCTGCTCAGGCCCTTCAAATATGTTATCTGTTGCTTTCCCCTGTCTTTTTCCCTGTATCTGGCCTGTTTGTATCAGGTTCTCTAATCCCTTCTTCTTCACCGCATGTCCCAAAAACTTTATTTGTCTTTTCTTGATGTTCAATATGAATTTCCTTTTTGTTTCCATCCTTTCCAAAACCTCATCATTGCTCACATGCTCGAGTCAAATTTAAAATTGCAGTCACAATGCAATTATATCTTTTAAAAAATCGCCATCTTTTCGACGACTCACTTTAAACACGTTCTACAATTCATTGTTTCGAATACGAATCTTCTTTTATGTGCCATGTCGCTTCAGGACCTGCACAAAAATTACTCGCCACAAATTCTTATCCTAACAATATTTGTTTGTTTTTACTATCCAACACATTTCTTGTTCTAACATGAAACCTTTCTTTCTAATCCTGTATTTCCGAAAATTCAACTGCCTGATTTTAAGTATAATTGTATTTTTTGTTTACACTTTCCTTAAAACTTCAACATTCCTCAGATACTCCGTCCATATTATACACAGCGTCCATCTGTAGAACTCAATCTTTGTTGCCTTAAGTCTCATTTTCATCAGTGATGAAATTTTCTAGCATTCATTGCCACATAGAAGAATTTATATAACCTAGCAGATTAACTCCCTTTCTTTCCTTGTAAAAGAAATCTTTTTTTTTACTTTTTAGTACTTTAGATTTCGCTATTTTGATGCGTCTTCGGATTTCAAAATTTTTCATCATCTGATAAGAATAATTCTTAGAGATTTAAATTTCTGTACTCGCTTGATGTTGACCATTCATAACACGCATCTTGAGCTGTTTTCTAGCTGGTAAGCCAACACTGTTTTTTTTTTAAATATTGATGGTTTGTACTTTCGTTCTACTTTACTCTTTGTAAAAAAATTATTGCAGTTTTCAGTGTTTGCCATTAACACAGTATCATTTTTTCATTTTGCTAAGATTGTGCCCACTAATAATAAATCCTAGTAGGACTTTTATTTTTTTTATACTCGCTATACAGCGAGTATAAAAAAGCAAATTAAGTAAATCCGGTGATAAGACGCATAAGTTTATTCGGCCCCATTCTATTTTGATATTCTTAATTCATTTTCTATTCGTATGAAATTGATTTACCTCCAGTATAATTTCGAGATTACTCTAACATCTTTCCAAAATTAATACATTTTAGTAGCAGTTCAAATATATCTTTATGTTGTAGCATACCAAACGATTTTGTGTGGTCTATTAAACATAGGTATATATACTTCTGTATTTGTATCCATCTCTCTGATATCATTTTGATGTTGCGTTTATTGTTACAATCTCTTTAAAGACACCACATTTTTTTCTGCTTCTGGTCTAATTCTAACACGCGTTCAATTCATCAAAATCCGGGTGATGAGCTTTATGTGGATTTAGTTATGGGTCTCCAATTTTTTTTTTTAATCATTTCACCTCGAGCAAGGCAGAAATGCCACTGATGAGCGGGGGGTTACATAACTGTAAAAAGATTAATTAGAAAAGAGTGAGGAGTACAAACTAGTTAGAAAGGAGCAATAGAAAGCTGAGAATGCAGGTGCGATGACAGATACATAGGTGGAGAGAAAGGGAAGGATATACGGGGGTGGGGAGAGAGCTAGAGTCCAGTGGTTAATAGATGAGTGTTGACATTGCATTTAAATTTCTGGAGGTTGTAGCCGCCAGGAAAGCTATAATATGGGAGCGAGTTCCACAGGCGGGAAGTGCGAGAGAAGAAGCTGCAGGAGTAGAATTGTCGTCTGCATTTGGCTAACCTAACTGTGAATGGGTGGGACCCAGTTGCCAGTCAGTGACTTAAGTTTGTCCAAGCAGAAGCCATGAAAGTATTTATAGAACAGACAAAGGGAGGCTACATTTCGACGGTGGGCAAGTGGCTGCAGTCGAGCCGCCAGATCAGTACCTATCACATTGCAGACTCTCCTTTGGAGCCTGTCAAGAACACTGTGGAGAACGGCAGGGGCGCCTGACCATAAATGGCAGCAGTACTCTATGCACGGACAGATGGTTGACTTGTAATATATGCAGGATGGATTCAGGCGGAAAAACATCCTGGATCGACATAGTGACCCAACCTTCTTAGCAGTAGATTTAAGAGGACAGTACTAAGAATTAAAAAAGAATTGGATTAGTTTAATGGTGATTACGAAAGTGTTTAGAGTGATCACTAGTGATAGCGACGTTATACTCCCATTCATCTTTCTACAGGGCCTCAGATTCAACATAGAGGACTATATCCAGAGATTTGAGGTCGTAGTACTTCCCTGGGTCAAGAGGGTGGCTGCTAAAAAACCCTATGTCTGGCAACAGGACGCTTCACCATGTCACAAAAGCAGAAAAACCCAGTTATGGCTGTTATACATTTTCTGTAACTACATCAAACCTTACAATTGATGCCTTAAATACTCAGACTGCAAGCGACTTGATTATTATGTGTGTGTAGGAGGCAGCTGAGCGACAGACCCCCTCACAATGCACTGTAATATGAAATAGAAGGAAGGATTATGTGAACGTTTGCCAAATTAATCAAGGAGACCGTCCAGAATAGATGCAAGAGATTCTGAAGGCGTCTGGAGGTCGTGGCGATTTTCTTGAATAAATCTACTCTCTAGCATTTCAAGATATTTTTGTACAATTTAGATAAATATATCTGTTAAAATAAGATGTCAATATTATTTTTCATTTTCGCATAATTTATCCGTCACACCCTATATATCAACAATTTATACGCCCCCTCTCTCTCTCTATATATATATGTTTATATATATATTGGAGAAAAAAATGAAAAACTGAAAGAGACGAGAGAGAAAAAGAGAGATAGAACTAGAGAAAGATTAAGAGAGAGAGCGAGAGAGAGAAAGCAAGATAGATAGATAGATAGATAGATAGAGAGAGAGAGAGAGAGAGAGAGAGAGAGAGAGAGAGAGAGAGAGAGAGAGAAAAGCCTGTATCATTATTTACCGTAGTTTGAAAACTAAATTATTGACCTACTGTTACTTGCCTAAAATATGTTAATATTTTTTTTATTTTCGAAACTGTTTTCGGTTATATAGTAACTACTTTTTTAAACAAATAATACATATTTAGTTTTTCACATTATTAGCCGCATTACTGAACCATTACTTTTTTATTTTGTTGAAATTAAATATTATGATAGAAGGTTTACAGAGCAAAATATTTAGAAATAAAAATTCCAACCTCAAAATTATAAAGACAAAATTAATTAATTTGAATCTAGTTTTAGAAGTTGTTCATCCATTGCTTTTGTGAAAGACTGTATTGATTCATATGAAATAGACTACAAAGCATACAGAATAGCATTTCAAAGCTACTTTCTGCGGTTAAATTGCCGTCTGTCAGTATAAACAATAACCCTCTTCTTCGTCCTTTTTTTATCGAATATTTTTAACCTTAGAAATTACCTTCTTTCTGAAACTTCTTGCATAATGGTCCCACGTGTGCATTCAAAAATCAATGTAAGTCTCAGGTGTTATCTTAGAATAATCTCGAACTCGCTTTAAGCCAAACGTTTAACCGTCTATATAGTCCTCTCTGATAAAAGGCCTCTATCTTATTGATGTATCAAGCTGTGCGATCTCTAACATCCTGTCTTTTCCTCCGTCAGTCCGACTCATTAGGGATAGTACGCCATTCGTCGGTAAAAATAACAGTTGAAATATTGGTCTTCATCTATTCTGCGGACAAATTCATTCATTTTTCTTTCTGGGTATATTTCAAAGAATTCACACTGATTGGTCTCACATGTCTTCACACTTTTTTAGCTTTTGAATTTCGATACTTCGTGCTGCCGCATCACCTCAAGATTTCATAATTTGATAGAACTTCCTTTGCTTATTACGTTTTTCTTTCGGACACAGAACGGCTCTAGTTTGACGAGCATTAAATTCCTCCCAGATATTCAACAAATTTGTTGACCGTGTTTGCATTTTATTATCTTTTGCAAGATCGAAAAAGCCATTAAACAAATCTCTTTATCTATTCAATCAACCCTATAATCAGTTTTAAGACCTCAAGCTGACATTGTGGCAATTAATTTGAGGTTTCAAAATTCAGAACATTGCTGTTTGTTTACACCTGCGCAAAAGGAAATAATTTTCATAGTAACTGCGCAGATAGATGCTGCCTTCATTTTGAAAATAACCTTTCGATTCCAATATACATTTATTTTATATATTAATAAATCTGGAAGTCCATTTTAATATAAGATAACTATTTGTATGTTTAAATATGTTTTGCGTGTGCACAACATCTATTTCAATATGATTTTCATCAAAACATAAACAAAGAGGGAAGAAAAATGCATTTATGTTTACAAGAAAAGAACAACATCAGTTTTGAAAGCTAAAGACTGAATACACAGTTGAGAAAAAAGATTGTTTAATATATATAATGAAAAATTGCTGAAACTATTTGTACACACCTAAATTTACTTTAGACGAGACAGATTAATCTCACATATAAATTTGTATGTCTGCGTATGTCGGATATTACGTTAACACATTCGAACGTACGCATAAACCCAGTTCCAATGTATACATGTGGTTACAAATTATCACTTGTAAACACACATTCGTATTTATTCACACACACACACACACACACACACACACACACACACACACACACACACGCACGCACGCACGCATATCTATATGGAGAACATACACAACATAACTTTTCTGCTTTTCAGCTCAAGGGGAACTAAGAATACGATTTGCTTAGAGGGCTCAAAAATGCTACTTTTTGAGTTGAAAGTTGACTTCGAGAAAGAAATCAAAGAAAGGAAATTCTTTTTTTATGATAACTAGACATCCAATATAAAGATTTTGCTGTCAATGAATTACGATCACTCCGGTGAGCTGAATGTAGCGTGAAATTTTCCTTTTATCTGGTTTCGAGCGAAACAGAAAGGCATTCAAACAAACGTATAATTGTGAAAATGCAAACTTATCATCTCAAAGCAGTGAGAACAGGTCTTACGTTCTGAAAGCGGTAAGAGTGGGTCTTACGCTCCAAAATGAACAAAAGTACCGCTGATTTTTCATGAAAATTAATGTTTTTTTAAAGGATTAGTAAAAAAAACATGTCGCTGAAATTATTGCCATCAATAGCCACTTCTTTTTCTTATTTTTCTGGCACCATTTTAAATTCCACGTCAGAAAAATGCCACGTCTTTTGAGGCAAACCACGAGTCGACCCAATTTTTGGCATCTTCATAAGAATGAAAGTGCTGCTCAGCCGGGCCATGTGCTGTCGATCGGAACAAGTGATAATCGGAAGGAGCAATGTATGGTGAATACGATGAATGAGGTAGGACTTCCCATTTAAACGTTTCCATGTAGTTTTCTACTCGTTTTTCAGTATGTCACCTAACGTTGTTATGTTGCAGAATAGAGGCAGTTTTTTCTTCAATGCTCTGCTCAAACTGTAGTCAAGATAGAGATCGTTCGGTCGGTTTCAGAAGCTGTTGTATAAACTACACCCGGCTGATCCCACCAAATGCAGAGCAGAAACTTCGAACCATGAATATTCGAAGTTGCTGCCAATATTCATGCGTAAAGGGGCTTATCGAACAATCTTCTACGCTTAGTTTTATCATAGAGTATTCACTTTTCATAACTGGTCACGATACGAGACAATAAAATCTTTCTTTTTCTGTCGCTAAAGCAGCTGATCCCACGTGACATGTTGTCGTTTGACGTCTCTCGGCTTCAACTTGGTGCCAAATGTTCTTGCTTTTGAATTATTCCTAATGCTTTCAAAAGTTTCGAAACTCTTGTGTGACCAAATCCTAACGATTCTTTAAGTTCAGCTTGCGCTTGACATGAGTCTTCATGAAGTAATGTCTCCAATTCTTCATCGTCAGACAATTTTGGTGCGCCAGAGCGTTCTTTATCGTTAGCATGAAAATCATCATTTTTGAAGCATCTAAACCAATTTCTACATGTTGTCACCGACATGTTTAACGCTATGAAGAACAAATTTGTTTACATTGTGGCAAAATGGCCTACACTTAATTTCAAGCTTTCTTATACAGGGTGTTGCAGCAAAATCCGACACTTGACAAAAAAGAAAACGAAATGGACAATAAGTTGTATATGCAGAGACCCGACAGCTTATTTAGTAAGAGTTAGAGCTACATACTACATTATTTTTCTATGTAACCGCCGGCGGCGGCGACGATCATCTGAAGGAGGGCGCGAAATAAGTCACACGCTTTGGCAACCATGTTCTTGTACATAGCGGTGAACGCCTCCACGGTGGCAGTTTTCAGAGAGCCCACCGTGTTGTGGGATTGCTTGTTAGTCTTGGCCTCGATTGCGCCCCAGTGGAAATAGTCAATGGGTTTGCAGTCGAGTGAGTAGGGCGGCCACAAGTCCGGTGACTAGTGGTGAGGAACATTGTTGAGCAGTCACACCTGGGTCGTCTTGGAACGGAGTCCTGCTGGATAACGTAGATAACGTACATCCAGGTCTTCACCACGTTTCTCAGCACTTCCTGGTAGAACTCAGCAATGACTCTCAGGCCCTTTTAAAAGAAGAACGGAGGCATGAGGTTCCTCTCTCTGGAGATGACCCCAAGGGCCATGACGGAGGAGGAAAACTTCAAGACGGGAAACTCCTCGATGTCTTTGCAGATCCACCTGTCGTTTTGCCTGTTGCTTGTCTGGTCATGGATGAAATGTTTTTCATCAGAGAAGAACCTCAGCATTCTCAGGCTATTCTTTGATAGGATATAATTTTGTTTTGTTTAGCAGCATATCAACCCCGTATGAATTATTTAATGCCCAAATCGAACTACTTTGTACACAATTTTATCTTTGAGATAATAATGATTTTAGTGATCTTACTAAAAAACCTTACTAATTAACCAATAGATGGAGGAAAGAAGGTGGATTCATGCCTTTTTCAAGGATATTTTAGTGTAACAAAACCAACTGGGATTGAAACTCAGTTCTCCGATGAACAATTCTGAGTTATTATCCATCACACCATCAGTACATCTAAGCACCTGGCATTATCAAGCTCTCAATAATGTAAATACTGATTAGGATCGAAGTTGCATAACCGGTGATTGAACGGAAACCGGTGTTTCAACGGGAAGTGTCCCTAAGCCTTAACGTTGTGAAGCGTGTTTTGCTCTGTGTAGGTAATCTTGGTGTTTAGCATTTTATTGTACTGAATAGATACCCTTTAAAACGTTGTCTTATTTTCTTTTTCTCTGTCTTTGTCGAAGATTTTTGATTATGGGGTTAAGTCTTTTGGCAAGTTTTCAATTTTTTCCACTAACATTTTGGGTTTTTCTTTAATATATATATATATATATATATATATATATATATATATATATAACTTAGATAGCATTGTACAAAACAAAACCACTAATAAAATATAAAATAGCGACGAAAATAAATGTCCACTTCAAGGACTTTTCAATACAAAAGAAATCATTTACAAGGCAAAGGTACATGACCTAAATGGCCCAAATAAAATATATTTGGGTTCAACCAAAGACACCTTTAAGACCAGGTAGTTTAATCACAGGTCTACATTCAAAATGGAAAAATCAAAAACTGTACAAAACTGGCTAGCCACGTGTGGAAATTAAAATCAAAATATGGAAAAGACCAAAAAATAACACGGAGTATTCTAAAAACAGCCAAGCCTTACAAAGGTGGCAAAATATATAGACTGTGCCAAGAAGAAAAGTTAGAGATTATACTATTCCCAAAACAGAAACAAACTGTTGAATGAAATAACGGAAATTATGACTAAGTGGAACCATACTAAGAAATGTCTTTTAGGTCTGAATGAATGAAAATGGATGAAAATGTCATAATTCGTTTTCATCTTAAACATTGCGCGTTCAAAAATTCCCTGCCACGTGAGCGTTCTTAAAAAGAAAGACGGTAAACGGTAAAATCAGTTAGTAAAAATTGCCTGAAGACACCACTCATGATAGAAACCTTGGTGGCGTAATAACTCGTTTACAAATGGAATATATATATATATATATATATATATATATGAGAGTGTGGGTACGAGCACGCGCGTGTTTGTTCATCAGTGTTGCCGTCTGCATGTTTCGTTAATGGATATATTGAAAAGCCTTTTGTTAAAGATTCGTAATAGCAGCTTGGCGTGTTAATGCGAGAAAATCTTTAAAAATCGTTTGACAGGTTTTCTCGACTAGTTTCTGTATTAATTAGTTCAAAGTCTTTTTGTGTATTACTCCCTATTTCTTTCTATGAATTATTTAAGTATAATTGAATAATTTTATCTTAATGAACAACAGGGAAATCTAATTACAAAAAAAAAAAGGAAAAGATATAAATATTACTGTACAAATTAAGTTATATTTTAATTATACCATTACACGTGATTTGTCGAGCGGTGTGACAAAAAATCTCTTCGAATTTATCTATTTCCAATCAAGAGATCCAAAGTCGACAAAATAAGCAATGAATAGTATTCAATTCTGATTTGTTTTAAACTTATTAAATGTAAAATAAGAAGAGGGTGATGCATTTATAGTCCTATTTTTCTGCCTATGATCAAAAAATTGTTTATTCGAATTGGATTGAAAATTCTTTCTCCTAGCTTTCTATTTACGATCAGAGTGTAGTTTCTGTTCCCTCTGCGAAAACACATAACAGTTTTAATATAGATGAACTGATCGTTTTATATATGTCGGAAGTTTCATTTAAAATGTTGATTAATATCAGTAGTGTGAAGGTTTCCGGGAGGGAGTCAGTATTTAGAGTTGAAATTCAAAAAGTAGAATGCAAACATGATGCAGAGAGAAGTTAAAAAACACTATTTCTTAATTCATCGCTAATATTTTCCTGCTTACACTGTAAAAGTGCACTAAATAACAGTAAGCCCTTAATCCCCTCTTTAATCAATAAATTTGAGGTCCTCACATCCTCAGCGGACAAGACCGAGTTCTTTGCTCGCTGATTGTCTACCAACTCGACATTGGATTTGTCTAAAGTATCTGTATCCGACTTCCCACGTAGAACTGAGACACGACTGAATGATGTCCACACTACCCACTCGCTGGTCTCTAACACAATTTCAAAACTTGACCCCTATAAAGAGAGCGGTAGTGAAGAAATCTCAATAATTGTCCTGAGAAATGTATCCCCTGAACTCTCCTCTGTCCTCTTCAAACTCTATAACTACTGCCTCTCTACTTCTTGCTTTCCTGTCTGCTGGAAGTCCTCCTCTGTGGTTCTCATATTTAAACATTCTGGAGAACACTCGGATCCCTCTAATTATTGCCCTCTCAGCCCCCTACTGATCTTTGGCTAAGTGTTCGAAGTCATTATCAACACCAAGGTGGTTCAGCATCTCACAGACGACAGTCTCTTCTCTGACAAACAGTGTGGTTTCCTATTCATTAGGTCTACTGCTGATATGCTAACGACCATCAAGGGGTATATATACCAAGGTATCGATAAGAACGGCGAAGCACTAGCTGTTGCCCTGGATTTCTCCAACTACTAGATGATTGTTTGATCTAATCCAGTTATTCCTTTCAAATTGCGTAGTGAATGTAGTATTGAACGGACATGCCTCTCGATACTATCATACTAATGTGGGTGTCCCTCAAGGCTCTATTCTAAGTCCTACGCCTTTTCTGATCTTCATCAACGATCTCCTCGATGTAATCAGATCCCAAGTAGGCATATTACACTGGCCTCGATCCGCTGAGGCTGACAAAGCGAACCTCGCTGCTGAACTTGAAAAGGACCTCCAATCTGTGGAGGACTGGGGTAAGAAATGGCTCGTGAATTTTAATGCTTCCAGTACGAAGCTTCTATCTGTTAACCACCACTGACAATTGCTTCTAACCTCCATTAACATGGACCAGGCTAGCCTCCCTGAAACAAAAGACTGCTCTTCCTCGGCCTAACTCTCAGCAGATCTCAATTTGAATGCCTACATCGAATCCATAGCTAAATCTGCTGCTAGGAAGGTTGGTTCACCGTGTAGGGCCAGGAAGTTTTTTCTGTCTGTATCCATCTTGCACATATACACATCTACCATCAGCCTGTGTATTGAATATTGTTGCCACATCTGCTCATGTGCCTCTGCTATTCCCCGCGGGGTTCTTGACGAAAGCCAACGGAGTATCTGCAATGTGATCGATTCCGACTAAGTAGCTCAGCTGCAGTCACTTTCTCACCGGCGTAATGTGGCTTTCTTTTGTCTCTTCTACAAATACTATCACGGCTTCTGCTCTGACGAGCTGAGCTCCCTGATGGACCTGTTGCACGAATATACTCGATCTACTAGATTTTCATCTATGTTCCACCCTTTTACAGTGAAACTAATAAAATGTAGCAGCAACTTCTACTCTACTAGCTTCTTTTCTCGCACTTCATGTCTGTGGAATTTCCTTCTGTATACTTGCTTCCACAACAGCTACAATCTCCATAAAATTAAATATAAGGTTGTCATCTCCTATCTCTCTGACTTGCAACATTTCCCTCATTGTCTTTTTTTTGTTCACTCTATTCTCATCAGACCAGTATTGTCATCCTTCTTTTCCCCATTCTCTGACACTCTCTATAATTTGTTCGTCTTTCACATCACTTTCTTTCCATGTAATCCCTTGCACACCAGTGGCAGTAAAACTGCCTTGCCTGGGGTGAACTGATTAAAAAAACAAAAATACTCTAGCTGATTTTTCTCTCTCACGGAATACAAGCACTGCGCTTACTCTGTCTCTGCTCGGAAAGTTTCCAATCTCCTGATGGACAAACAACATGGTCTACGATTATTGCTTTATCTGTCGTTACACGCAGAAATTGTAAGCGTTGGATATATCAAGAGAGCAATCATCTTAGATATCATGAAGGCTCTTGACAAGCTGCGGCATTGGAGAATGATACACAAAGTCCCGTGCTATGGTATTTCTGGGAGAGTCTTTTTTATTATCAATGCCTTTCCGTCAGATAGACATAGAAAGGTCGTTGTTAATGGCCAATCATCCAGAACCGATGAGATCAATGCAGACGACCACAAAAGCTCCCATACTTCATTTTTGCATTTTATTAACGATAAGGAATAGTATCAGAGCTTTAGTAAATATCTATGTAGATGATACCATAGTACATAGAAAAACCTACTAAAATCAAGTTAATCAGAGCCTGGCAACTAACAACCCTTCAGACCTGTCACTAATTGTTTCATGGGAGAAAGCTGGTTTGTTACATTCCATACATCCAAATCCAAACTAGTTTCATCATCACCAAAGCAGTCTCCGAATTTCTTCCAGTCATTGAAGCTCGTTGTCTCGAACGTTTACCGGAACTCAAGTTCGCTCCAGACATCAAGCGGAATTTATATATACACTCTACTATTAATGATACTAGAAAAATGGTTAGCACATTGTACAGATTCAAAAAAGTATTTGTCTCGTCCTGATGTAATTAATCTTTACAAGAGAAGAGCAAAAATAAAGTATTGTTGCGACAACTGCGATGGAGCTGCCTTATCTTCACTTTCCTGCATCGACAAAATTCGAAAGCGTGGTTTGGTTGTGAGGAAGCGGTTTTTTAACTTGACTATAAATACAGTATCATTTTTTTCGGGGTGAAATCCACCCCTTAGCCACTAAAGCTCATTTTGCTAGACTGATGATAGCTGCACATCACGTTGTTATTAAATATCCAATTTTTATGACCTGTACATCATTTTTATCACTCAGATCTAAGCTACAAATCAAAGCGACTAACGTAACCAAATAATACACAATACTTATTTAGGATATTTTAAGTTTGTTGGAAGTCTCTCTTGCAGACTAAGCTCAAATAATTTCCTGATTTGAGTGCTATATTACAGAAATCTTTAGCACAAAACTATAGGGGTTTTCCACTTAAAAAAATTGGTTGGAACATTTTTAACAGAACTAATTTGTTTAATCAAAATAATTTATATCAAAAGAAGTGCGTAAAGGTTTGCTGAAAATATTCGTACAAAAAATGAATGTAGATATAGAAATATGTTCATAAAAATGTAAAGACATTAATTCTTCTAGTTTTATGTGCCATCTCCCTTCAGAACGTAGGCAATACTGACCATCCACACCTTTCCGTCCCTTGTAGCCCTTATAAGTTTTGTCTCTCTGTTATTTCTCCAACGCCCTGTTATGTCATCCATTTGATCAAGCCACTTACGTATGTCTTGCACTGCTTTCTTCTGTTTCTTTTTCTCCATATTCACCCTGTTAGTATTAGATTTTGCAAGCCCTCCTTCCTGATTATGAGTCCCAGAAATTTTAACTGTCTCTATCTGATGTTAAAGTTTTCTTTTTGTTTTCATTCTCTCAAAAACTTCGTCGTTGCTCAAATTTTCGGCCTATACTTTTATTTTCCCAAAAATCAACCTTCCGATAAATTTCTCTTGGATGAAAAGATTGTCGAATGAATGCCTTTTACGTAGCAGTTGTAGAGCCTTGAAGAATTATGCTTATAGGTCTTGGTGAGTTTGATTTACATGTTTAGGACAATTAAATTTGCCTATTTTAATCGGAGTCGTCATCTGGCCACGTAGTATCCCGGAGTCTAACGTATTTTCTTCACTATTGAAATGTTAATCGATCTGCTGACTCCGACTATCCACTCAGTCATGTTGTGAATGAATAATAATAAAACTGGATGTTTCTCTTATATTTATGCCGGTAGGCTCATCAAGCCGTTTTTCAATATTATTACAGGCTTAAAATTCTCTTCAATTGTCGTTGATGATCTAGAAAGGGATTCTTTTTCTTCAGAGAATTTCTTTTTTATTATCTTGAGCCACACACGGCATCGACATAACCAGGCTCAAAAACAAGGATTTTAAGAAATGTTCTATTCGAACTCTAGATTGTTTGGACAATTCTTTGCTCTCTGTAGTGGCAAGATGCAGAGGGTTGTAATTTTTGACATAAATTTATTTACAAATCTTCACAATTCATTTTTAACACGGACGATAAACCATTAACAAATGATTTTTAGATTTTTATGATTTAAAATTATATCTAAATATATGACTGGAATAGCACTTAATAAAAAGCAGTCAATTTTCTTTTAGTTACAGTATACGTACATCCATACATATGTACATATTTATATGAGACATATCAACATTTTTTAGATCAATGCTTATTCATGTATACATGTGTATAGATATGTAGAGACTGATATATTGACATATTTTATATATATATATATATATATATATATATATATATATATATATGCACACATAAATATGGAGCATTTAAACTGTGTATTTGTCGCCTTTTGTTAGTCCAAGTCATCTTGATCAGCGTTATATTGAAGGTCAATATTGACGACCATTTACCGGAGATATGAACACCTTAACCGTCCAAGAAACATACCGTAAATGGACGCAAATGTCAACCACTCTTAACACTAAGGGGATGATAATACGCATTCGTATTTTTGTCATCATCATTTCTCCCTGAAGGCAGTCGACTAAACAAAAACTGTCTGTTGTTTTAATGTCAGACGTGGTGAAAATGACGCCCGCCATTTAGTTTAGAAAAATGACATCTGACTTTTCTAAACCAATTTTAAAAGCTGACCACACACACACACACACACACACACACACACACACACACACACACACACACACACACACACACATATCACAAAAAGATTTGTAAGTACAATGTGGCATTTAAACCAATAGAGTAAAAAGCAACAAAAAATTCTGTTCAAACCGGGGTAACTTTTAAATCCAGGAGACGTTAACTGTATATTCACAAGACAAAAAAAACTTCTTTCAACGCGATATATGATACTAATATTTACTCTTTCTCATATTCTAAAATTGATTTCTTACACACGGTTTTGTATCTCATTATTCTGTACTCTGTAGTATTATTCGTATGGATGATTACACACACACACACACACACACACACACACACACATATATATATATATATATATATATAAATTATACTTTAGAACATGTACAAAATGAATCAGAGATATGAAACTACAGTAAATTATAAACATATTAAGGAATTAACCTTACAATCTGCTAGAATTATAAAATCTAAGGTTTTAAACTCCAGTAATTATAAAATCTTTACAGTATTAATCTTACTATCTTGATAATTTACTTTAATTATGATTTT